>VDFB02067037.1:0-11322 GCA_007258455.2 Sequoia sempervirens
AGAAAATCATTTAGTCATAGGACACTTTATTTTCCATGAGCTTGAAATATCTTTCGATTCTAGCCCCACATACACTTTTTTGTTGTGATTGACCTCACCCCTAACCATAAGGATTCCCTAGAGAGTCAAGTAAGTGTTTAGAATTTTACATAAAAAGCCACCTATAGAAATCACTTGAACACTTGTTCACATTTGTTAATATCCTAACCAAATGATTAGTGATTATATGTTAATGCCTCATGTGATCCCTAAAGAACTATTTTGCATTTTTATCCCCCAACTAAAGAGGTTAGTTGGAGTATCATGGGTGGTTAAAAATCTATCACCTCTAAGTGAGTTAAAACTAGTGAATTGGCCCTTATGATCAAAACCCAATATCGTGTGCAAAAGAGTGACCTAGTTCTTCCTACCAAGTACTCAAACCATAGCCACTCTTCTTAATTGGTATTGGTTTTGAGTGTCAATTACCCATTAGGAAATCAATTATGAGCACTCAAACAGGTCTAGGCACTCTTAAAGCTTATCACTTATCTACAATGAATCATTAAGTCAATATTACATGGGAAGGTGTCACTTTGTCTCACCAATAAACTAGTTTTTACCAAACCAACATCCACTTTTAAGAAAGAAGTGTGGTTTTAAAAAATGGAAATGTCTAGTCATAGTTCTATATGGAGAACCATTCCATATGAATATTATTTCATGGAATATACATGGTCTCACAAAATCTTATATTGAGTTTTTTTGTTAGATATGTTTGCTAACAGCTAGCCCACTTGATATTTTTAT
This sequence comes from Sequoia sempervirens, assembly GCA_007258455.2. Taxonomy (NCBI): domain Eukaryota; kingdom Viridiplantae; phylum Streptophyta; class Pinopsida; order Cupressales; family Cupressaceae; genus Sequoia; species Sequoia sempervirens. The sequence continues at coordinate 790 of VDFB02067037.1, forward strand.
TAATAGCATATTAAAGTCATTGGTTATTTGCTTCAACTACTACCTTGCAATCCATATATATGTACCCAAAATAGATTGAAGATGTGAGAATTGTAATCTAATTTCCCTTAAGAGCAACATGAAAATAAAAATTTATATTTGGATGAGATGATAATGAGAATATGTGAGTTAATAAGAGGACTACATGGACCAAGAAAATTAGACTTTTATGGGTCTAGTAGAATGAGATCTCATCAAGAAATTTGGTATTTGAGATATTAGAAAGGACATAAAGGACCAAGAAATCTTCTTGGATGATAATCAAGAAAAAAATATTTGGGTGAAATATTGCATTCTCCAATTAAACTTGGGAAAAAAAGTAGAGATAGAATCATTTGAAGGGTAAGTTAATAATGAAATTATAGATACTTGGATCAAACAAAAGAATGTTTGGTTTTATGTGTATACTTTTAGTTCAATGGAAAATATTTTTTTACACATCTCAAATTCTTAGAGAATGCTCTTGTATGGTGGGAGAGTTATTTGTACTCTTCTAAAAGAACAAGAACTCTAGTGGTGTTTAGGTATTAAAAAATTAAGGAATTGTTACATAAAATTATATCCTATTGGGCACAAGAACAATAAAAAATAATTAATCTCAATTGTATCTCAAAAATATATCTAGAAAAGTGTAGGATTACACCATGTAGTTTAGAAGATAATTCATATTAGTGGGCGTAGACTTGAAAAATGAGTATGTGTTTATAAAGTACTTTATAGATCATCACATTGATACTAAATAGAAGGTATTCTCCACCAACCCACAAGATTTTTTCTAGGATAATATGTAGAAGGTGAAGAACAATTACCAAACTTAACGAAGGACTTATTAGTAGAAAAAAAACTACTTCAAGACTTGAAAATGGTATTATAAAAAATATATCAAAGAAAGCATTGAGTCTTGGCAAGTTGGATTCAAATGGAAGACACCAAGACAAACCAAGTGGTACTTGCAGGAAGAGATGGGGAATATTTATCTTCACTTAAGGTCTCAATAAGATTTTTTGAGACTAGAAGCATCTCTAAGAAGTAAGGTATGATCCCTAAAGGATTGAAAAAAATAGAATATACTAGAGGAATCACTTTTACAAGTCATAGCTCTAAGAAACAACTGTAAAAATGTGATAGTGTGAAAACATGAATTCCCAATACATAATAGTTGTGGTGATCTCAAAATTTCCCCATAATTTTATAATCATTGAATGCTTGAAAATGATTATTTTTTCGTAATGACAATAGAAAAAATGTGAAGCAAACATCATGATATTTCTCCTAGTTCCAATTTTTGTACCTCCTATTATGTAAGGAGGATAGTCCAACACTTATATTAGGAAAGAGAGAGTTAGGTAAGGTATATTGGGGCATTGTAGAACATTGAGAAGTATAATTTTAATTGCAATTCATTCCATATAATTAAATGTGTGTATCTAACCAACTAAAGCAATGGTTGGATTCCATTTTATGTCATTTTATAACTCATCTTGTTTGTCTAGATTGTAATAATAATTCAGTAGCAATGCAATTATCACTACCATACACTAGTATAATTTGGCAAATAAATGACTATGTGACTAAAACTTTGAGTCACATGACTAAAAATAACTAAATTCTACTAATTTTTTGCAATTCACAAGTATAAATGACTAAATAAATGACTAATTTGGTCATCAGGTAAAATCACAACTAAATAATTGGTCAGACAAATAAAAATGACTAAATAAATGACTATTACTCCTCTATTCTTTTTTCTTTCAAATTTGATCATAATCCATAGAGCTTAAGCCCCCCTCATGGGACCCCTACCTAAGCGGGCCATTTGGCTGCCTAGGTTGCTTGGTGCACCAAAAATACCTATTACGTGGAAGGCATTGCCTCTTGGTGCAGTCTTAAGGCCTTCACATATTTTATAAAAAAAATTAGCATTTACATTCTTTAACTTTTATTACTCATTATGTTAATGAATCATTAATGTTTTTAACTATGATTTGAAGCCAGTTTGATTTTCCTATTCTATTAGCATTTCAAATGCATCAAAGAGAAATTGTGGTCAATTTCACTAATAAAATATGATTTAAAAGGTGGCATGAAAATAGGAAAACTAAAGAGTCCACTTCTCTTTGACATGTGTTATACATCTCCTTCATTTTTTTTGCATTGACATGATAAATATTAAGATAATTAATTATCATTAATATTTTTTTGCATTATTTATTTGTCAGTAATCATGCAAAATAACATAAGTGCTTCTTCAGTATAACATGTAATGATATTACACTCTCCTTCATAGATTTCACAAAAAACATGCCTTAGTGTCAAACTCTTCAAAAATCAAATGGTAAAGGTAAAGTTAGCACTCCAAAATCCATGGGCTCCCCTTTTGCATGATTAGGTCGATTGACTTCACATGTCATGACCACAACAATAATATGAAATTATTTTATTTGTAAAATATGAGTCAAAAATCCACTCTAAAAGAGTTAGGGTGAGTAAAAGGCATTGAACCCTAAATCATTGTCATTGTTTTACTTTGCAACTTTGCAAACAGCTGTTGTCGCCATGCTCTGGTAAGGGTTTGAACTCAAATCTTCACATTTTCAACATGTTTCATGTCAATTTCTTGAGATATTCTACAGAAAAATGCGTGGTAAGTGCTTCTTCATCACAAAACTAGGCATTGATCTCAGTATTCTCCATTTTTGAAGCATTTTCTAGCTTCCTTAATCCTGGTGCAGTAATGACACATTATTGATGTATTGTTATCTCTTATTTTCATCTGTGGATATCTTCTCCATTTTGAGTCTGCCATTATTGAATTTTTAAGCCTTTGCACTGTGGGAAAGCCATGAACTTGGGTGCATTTTCACCAGTAAACAATGGGTAAGCTTCTCACCGTTTGAGCTCTTTACATCATCTTTTGCTCTCTACTGGTAAAAGATGAAAATGTTTTGATAAAAGCATAGTAATGGAAGTATTTGCTTCTTTTTTGTATTCCATGAAAGAATCATGTAATCTTTGTACATTTTATGAAATCTTTGTACATTTTCCTCTATTGAAGGTCGCGGCCATCAATGGCTATTCTAGGTATTTCTTGTTCTCTTTTGTTGTAAAACTCCATTGTAGATAGCGGCTTTATCTTGTCTTTTGAGGGTTTACTATTCTGGTCATGGGTCTCCTTATTTATGTATAAAAAAGAAAACAAAAACCCTTTATATTTAACCCAAAACTGGGTTTCTTTCCACTTGCAAGCCGCCATGGTTATATCCCCATTTTATGGGTTTCAAAACCTTATTTGTATAGAGGCGGGTTGTTTTTGATCTATCTGGGCATTCTCTAAACTCTGTTGTCTTGGATTTCTGTGTAAGATCTACAATCTACAAGTGACTATCTCTTCATGCTTCATCTGTGATTTGTAATGTTATTGAGCATACTACTGTAACTCTTCATTTCATGAATTTGAAGGACTGTTTCCAGAAGAATATTTGGTTTGAATAATCCTTCTCTCTATAAGGCCCTAGCATCTAATCACTAATAAAGTATGTAAATTAGTGAATAACCACTCAAATAATCACTCCTTAAGTATGGAAAACAATGAAATATATGAAGCTAATGTAGATCCAATCTAAAGGATTGAAACCATTGACATTTTATTTTCTAACATATAGAATGATTTATAACTATTACCATTATCACAAGCCCATTTGCAATACCTTGGTGTACGTATAAAACTTGAATCATAACAAGTTGCAGCTACTAGTATGCATATGTAACAACTATTGCATAATCGCTAATAACTTATGATAATTAATGGTTATATTAAATACAAGCAAAGTTATAGGAATCAATCACTTTGAATAGTTGTTTTTATTTCTATCGAACCCTTTTCCTAGTACATGCAAAACAACATGAATAAACGAGTTAGAAAAGGATTTGCAAGCTAAAACAAGGATTCCCCATGAAATCCATTTGCAAACTCAAAATAGGAAAGAAAATAAGCAAGAACACAATGAAATGATAAAAACTAGATTAAATCCTAATTTAAATAGCAAACACTTGATCCCATGAGGGAATTGGTGCCAATTTGATGTGAAAATTGGCCCTTTCCCAATTCCTATGATGCAAGATTCGAATGTTGAAGATGATGTTGATCCACTTTGATGAGAAGATGAGAACTCCAAGCCAAATCTGCAAAAAGCCTAGCTAAGAATTTGAATGATGGATGGAAATGGCTAAGTATTTTAGCATGGTAACTTTAGCTTGGATTGTGGATGATAAAATGAGGAGAGGAGCTCTTCATTTATAGGATTTCAAGATGGATGAATGCCCAAATTTGAGCAATGTGGGACTAACATTCATCCAATGATATGAAATACACTTGTCAAGCTATGAATGGATGATGGTTGTGCAAGATTTGGGGTTTGTGCCAATAAATGCCAATATTTGAAATTCAAATTTGTTGAAATGACTTGAAGAGGGAAGGGAAAATGCAATAAATTCCACTTGGCTCAAGGCAAAGGACATGTAAGAGAAGTTAATTCCTTGTTGGATGTACATGTTGACTTGGAATTTTTGAATTCAAATTGAGAGAATATTCCAAAAGATGCCTTATGAGGAAAATAGAGATTTAATAAATGAATTAAATCTATTTTCATGTGCAACTTGCAATTATCTAGAGGATGTGACATGAGATTAGATTAAATTAATCAAGGTTAATTAATTTAATAGGAGATTAAGATGATGTGACTTATTTGACTTAGATTTATGGATTTATTTAAATCAAATAAGAGAGGAATATGATAAGAGGCTAATTAAATAAAGATTTTGATTTATTTAATTAAAAGGGATGGTGTTAGATTAAATCAAATAAGGTTTTAATTTATTTAATTTAATGGACAAACTTTAGGGATTTAATCAAATAAATTGATTATTTAATTAAATAGGGATAGTCATCCGGATGGTGTAATGTCCCCTTCTCCGGAAACCTGATCATCCATGTGACCATTGGCCTTTTTAAACGAGCTAGTCGGAAGGTAAAATTAAGGTTTCCCTATTATTTTTGAGGGAGGTCATTGCTCAGAGATGGAGGATTCAATGGCGGATTCTTTCTGGGTTTTCAGAGAGCTTCGCAGTGGTATGATCATCTCGGCATTCAGAGCACTTTTTGGAATTTACTATTTTTAGTAAATTCTATTTTTGGCAGCTTTCCAGTTGAGTTCAGCTCGGTTGACTTCCTGCTTCAGTTTGGTCAGATGTCTTGCTCAGTATTGGCTTCAGGGCACATTCAGAAGGATAAGTTAAGTCATTTAATTAAAAAAGTCACGTTTAAATGTTATATTTTAACGTTGACCCCTTGGCTTAGATTTAATGACTTAATGTTGTTTTTAAAAGTGGGTCTTTGAGGGTGGCGCCCTCATTAAGAGATTATTTTAATTATTTCCTAAGTCAAAGCAAGGTTATGAGGGGCGCATGTATCAAAGTATGATATTTGTTTAAAATGTCAAATCTTAAGCCTTGAAGAGAAAGTACGCCCTTCTTGAGGAGATTAGGGGTTTTGACCTAAAAGTGGATTTTAGGGTTTTGAGAAGTCAACTGGAGAATTATAAAGAGGAGTCTTGGAGCATCATTGGATATCTTTTGTCGACTATACTGTTATGCTGCCGGATTGGCTCTGGAACTGCTTCGAGGAATGAAGGCCTCCTAGCTCGGGCATCGCTTCGTGTTTGCAAGACAACATCTAGTGGTGATTCTTAGTCTAGTTTTTGAGTTATTGGAATTAGTGCATTGTAATTTGCATGTGTCAAATTAGGTTCAGATTCTGCATGTTAGAGTTTTCTGGTTTTTGTATTCTTGCTACAGCAGATTCAATGTTTTGTTCATAAATCCAAAAAGACAAAAAAATTGGTTGTGGGTAGTGTTTCTTTCTCTTCATCTAGTCAAGGCGCCATTGTTTCCAAGTCTATAGAATTTTTAGTTGAGGCATTTATTTTTAAAGGCAAAATCGCCCCTGTGCTGGGCCGTACCATTTGTATGTCATTGGGAATCGTGCATTTATTAGAATCTGCAATTTCAGTCTGTTTTATGATCTGGTTTTGAGCGCCCCTATCTCAATTGAGTTTTGCAATTGGTATTTAGTATTTTGGAGGAGTATAGAGAGAGTTTTGAGCATTTCACGGTTTTCTATGTTGCTGGTAATGCGTTGAAAAGTGCAGGTCTGTCACAGCAGATTGGATAAATCTGCATCTTCTCTATTGATTGATGGTGATAGTTCTTTCAAAGCAACGTGAAGAATTCAGTGAAGATTGCCCAAGCTTGGAGAATAAGGTTGGATCTTTAATTTGCTGTTTCTGTGATCTTTACTTCCCGCAAATAAGTTCTTGAATATTGTACAACTCTCTTATAAGCTGATTTATATTGTTAGCAAGATCTCATCTCTTAAATTGTAAGCTGGCAGTAGTACTGACCGCATTATAGATTCTTGCTTTATCGGATTGTAATAGTCATCATACTTTCAGCAGTTGCTTTTGTTTTAATTGACCTCCGCCCTATGGTAGCTACTATCCCATTCTGGGTTAGAAAGCACATTCTGGGTGTTGAGTATTTCCTGCTTTCCGCATTGTCTTTTCAAGCACTGTTATTGTAATCACTCCGTCATATGGTCGCCCCTCACTCTGCATTGGATTGGGTAGCACATACTTGGCGTTGAGTTCCTTTCTGTATTTAGAGTAAAAGATCCTCTGACCAATGCTCGCCATCATCGGCGCCATTCTGGTTAGAGTTGCTTCCTTGCACGTTTTGGTTTATCCATCTAACCTTAACGGGTGTACTTGCTTGTAATGTTGTAATTGTGAAAAAAAAAAAAAAAAAAAAAAAAAAATTGGCTCTAGAATATTTCGGATGGATTGATTTAATTAACAAGAGAAATGACTTGATTCAGATAAAGTGATTTATTTAACCAAGAGAGGATACTGATGAATTTAATCAGATAGGGGAATTTGATTAAATGGTTAGACCGATGAATGATTTAGGAAGAAACGATGTTAGTAAGTTGGGATCAAGTGCACGATGTCAATCAGTATATTTTTCGATGTCTACAATTTCACCAAATTATATAAACATTTTTCTAATTATTATCACTAACTATGTAAAATCCATTTATAATTATAGGTTTACACTTTTGAAACCAGGTTGAAAGAATAATAGCCATGTGCTCTCTTATGACAATTCAGAACTATAAAGAACAATAAATGCAAATATGTAAATACATTAACACTTGCATTACAAACCTTTCTCTATTTTCTTCCTTCGTAATTTAATGTAGAAAAGAGGGAGAGGGAGAGGGAGAGAGCATCATCAATGTGATATCCACCCTACCACGAAGCATTAGCTTCCCCATGCTACTCCACTAGAGAAGCCCGACCCATCATAAAAGATCTAGTAGCATGTAGCCAACATGCATGATGGAATCTAGTTCACTGTGTGAATCTTTGCAACCATACCTATATGATCATGCAATGCTTATTCAATATACTCTTCCATGGAACACATTATATAATAAATAAGGTAGGCCAACCCAATTTACTATGTGAATCACTGGCAAGCTAGCACACAGAGTGTAAGTCACTCCAAACAATGCATTTATGAAGGTAACTAATGGCAATCAAGGGTTTAACATAGAATATTTTGAACATCTTGCTATGATGTCTTGAAATTCTACAAGAAGAACCAAAAAATATCTCCAAAAGACAAGCCCATATGGGAATTATTTCAAATAATAAACTCCCAATTTTTCTTACTTTAATTCATAGAGAAGCTAAGTGTCTTACCCTTTCTTTGCTAATTCCTCAATCCTAGACCTCTTTCTAGAAATTAATGGAAGGGTTACTATTATTCAATATGTTTCCCTAAATATTACATTTAAATTTAGTATGAACACCTATTGAATTGCATTTCCATCATATAATCTTATAACAATTTTCAATCTATTGATTCTAGCAAAAGACGACAATGGTTAAATAGTCATAACTTTTATGTTATTGGGCCAAATTCAAAAATTCAAAATGTTTTGGAAAGGTGGTAAGGCAAGGAACAAAAACCAGAAATATTTTCCTAAAAATCTCAACCATTTAAGAGTAGTACTATCTACAACACAGCCCTCTCACTTACCCAAAAACAACAGTTTGTCCACAATACAGTCTTATACTGCATTGCTAGCTATGCTTGAAATATTTATTGACAACTAATTTAACTTTTTCTCTAACTTTAGGTTCAAAGATTTACCTACAATTATCTATTTTGTGAGGTGTCTTTTAATGCCTTCAGATTTAAAATTTTACTTCTTAAATTAGAAGATAAACTCAATTTCTAACTAGCTTGTAAATAGACTTCTTACTAAGGTAGCAGATTAACACGAAAGAGAACCAATAAAAATATTTAAGGGCACAAATGTTTGCAACAATAATTTCTTATTACTAAATTTAAAGCCCAAGTTGTTGGGAAGGATTAAGCAAGTAGAGAACACCTAGTCAACTTGCAAAGATACATAAGTGTGCATATTTCTAAGATAATAACAATAATTTCAATGGAAATGTCCAGGGAATTGTGGTATCTATAGTGAGAATAATTTAATATGGTTGTGGTACCATGGGCGCATTCAAGGATGATCCCAACTTAAATTAATAGCCTATCAATAAAAATATCACTTGTGATTTAAAAGTGGATAGAGTTGACATTTGCTAAATTACCATTCACACTTAGTCTTCCATATTTTAGGCTTAAGGGTTCTCATTGAAATTGGGAAATCTTTACTAGAATCCTCCCTACCTACGCCAAAATGGGAGCTTACAAATGGGTTTCTTAAAAAAATTCATGTAGCCTCTGCCCATTTTTATTGGTATTGCCAACAACATGAAATAATTCATGCAAAAACTTGAACTAAGTCACTTACCATGGTTCAGTGAGATTAGTTTTTATGATAGTTTTTTTTTTCATAAAATATTTTTATGAATGGGAGCTATCTATATTAATATAAAGATAAAGTTACATATTCACAAAAAAAAGGTGGGTGGTAAGAAGGCACACCCCAAGAGTCACATGGGTAGCGCCCAGAAAAACCAAAATTAACTTGAGTCCACATGGGTCCAACCCTTGAGGTCCATGATTACAAAACAAATAAAAAGGGGCCATTAAATACACGTTTGAAGAATCAAGGTTAGACAAAACTGCAAACTTCATCATCAAAATACATTGCAAAAGGGTTGATCTCGAACGGAGTTTGCAATCTGTTTAGGGCCTTTTTGTGGGAGGCTCTTGTGCTGCTCTTGGGTCCCATAGGCTTCTTTGGCCTCGTGGACACCATTAAAAAATTTCATTTCATTTCATTTCACTTAAAGAGCTTTTTCTAAGATTTTACAAATGGGTTATTTTTTACTTATCAAAGAATCATTAAAAGGACTTTTTCTAAGATTTTACATATAGGATAGCAAGCTAAGCAGAGTTGATTATGAGAAAACTCTATAATTACATGTACTTGAACCAAAATTATTGACCTCCAAAAGAATCACAATACTTTCCATCTATAAACATCACCTAGATATAATAAGTATCAAATGCACCATCACATAATCACTATTCATAAATTAGACACAATATCTTTTAAAAAACACTTATTAGAGGTGGGGGGCCTAGCTTGATTAGCTAAAGTATTTTGTTGTAGGCAAGAGGTCACGAGGTCTAGTCTCCTCCATCCTTGTGGTATTGAAGGACGTGTCACACCAGCATCATCGATCACGTTGAAAAAACTCAAAAAGCGAGGGCTTAACCTTGGAGAAAACTCACGGTTAAGCCGTTTGGCTGGAAAAGCGATACTAGGATGGGTGACCACCGGGGCAGACCGATTAGCGCTTCACCTCTGTGAGCATCACCTAGATGCAATGAGTGCTAAGAGTGGACCATTCGATATCATGAGAGAGATGGGTTCTTGTTGAACCACTACTCATGAAACATGGGTCAATAGGTTTGACTCAAAACTACGGTTGAATCCCTAATAGCAATATCATAACATGTTGAAAAAACAAGCGGTCAAATAATGGAAATTACTTCTTTTAAAATTCTTTGATACTAGCGTGTAAGCAGCCCGAATTTTAAAACCTACTTTGATTTAAAGTCCACAGACTGGGCCCCGGTTTTGGCCCGTGGTCCTATTGCAGCGGGAGCGGTTTTGGCCTACGGAGGCGGGGGACCGTCAGACTACCAAAAGGGACGGTACTTTTATAAGTTTCTAAGCCCGGTACGTGTAAAATTGTTTTGGAAATATCGGATTCTTATTCAAAACGAAATGTCCACACAAATAACCTCTCTTACCTAGGGAGGCTCAAATTTCCTTGCTGTTGTTTTGTACGGGACGCTGTGCATGCACTCCAAGCTTTCTGGAATGAATCTGCACCTTACACCTCCGGGAGTTGGAGCTACAAGGCTGGTTGTGACTTGTAAATTTTCATT
>VDFB02067039.1:0-12345 GCA_007258455.2 Sequoia sempervirens
TTACCGGCCAAACTTGTGGCCAAACCTTTAATGCATTGGCTTGAGTGGGAGCGGTCGCATGAGTAGGAAAGGCAGAAGGTAGAGGATGAAATTGAGTGAGAGAGGATACAAATGGCCATGATTGATTGGAATGATATTGTGGTGGTAGAGACAATTGAAGAAGGATTTTTTGAAGTGAAAGCCACGACTAGTGATATGCATTTGGGTGGTGAGGATTTTCTATAGTTTTGGGGTTTTGGTCCACAAATGGAGCCATGGGAAAGTAAGCTTATGTTTGAAAGTGTAGTATTTCCAGATGTTTGACTTTTATTTGATTTGGAAGACTCGTTTAAAATGTCTTTGGAGCCAGTTTGTGGAAATTAAAATCTTCCTCAAAGTCTAGTTAATGATCTAAATGCGATTAGGGGATATCTATGACGCTATTTGGTGTTCCAAGTGGGAGATTGTTGGGTTGGTGAAGCCAAATTAGCAAGTTTCTCTCACATGGCGTAAAAGGAATTACCTTTTTGCAACTGACTTCTTTTTGCATGTATTCGCAAAATTAGAAGTTGACCTTTTTGATGGGTTTTTCCATTTATTGGAGATAAGACTGATTTATAAATATTGGTTGCTGCTTGAATATGTATGGCATTCAGTATTAATAAAAGAGATAATCCCTGAAAGTGGACGTAGCCATTATTGGGTGAACCACTATAAAAATCCTATGTTCGTGTTTGTGTCTGTTCTTGTTTTGTTTATTTTATTTTCTATAATCTTTTTCTTTCATTTCTCTGCTATCATTAATTTCAACACCACCTTCTCTTCAATTATACTTCATATTATGCATCCATGCAAATAATGAATATATATATGAAATTACATTAACTCTCTTCCGTGTCGACCAAGGTTCCACAACTAACCAGAATGACATAAGGTGGACCTAAATAAAATTGTATTGCTGCTAAAATAACATGATGTTGCATGCTTCCACAGGAACCTTAACCTAGACCTATCTTAACACTCCACACTACCTCCAAGTTTCACACACTACTAGTTGTTTCCGCATAGTTCCAAAACACCACCTGGTTGATAGACATGCATAAAGAACCTTATTTCACTTTAATCTTTTTGCATGCTAAACATATCTTCCAAAAACTTTGGAATATGATAGATAGTGTGTAGGCATAATCTCCTTTCAAACCGCAGAGAAAAACTCACACCCAATAGAGAATACAGAGCATAATATTATTGCCAGAAAAAAAACTCTACATGGATAAACTGAATTTCAACATTTTGATATAAACTTTTGGATTACTTCTATCATAGTAAATAGATGCATGCATGATATTTCGAACATACTATAGTTAGTAAAATTCACACTTATCTTTGAATTTCCAAGAATGATACGTTTAATTCTAATTGTTCAGTTGATACTACACAAGACACTTTCAAAATGCAAACACTCAACTTATTCTGATAATATAACAAACAATATATATTTTTGCAACTCAAAATGATATGACAATACAATTATCAACACAAAAAGGTATGATAGTATAACTTCATTTAATTCTCACTGATCTCTTGAAAAAATCCCTTTGACAATAGTGAGCTTCATTGACATCAATGGAAACCTTTGTTCAAAAATCTCCCCCTTTGTCATTGATGGCAAACAACAAAATGCTGGCCACACACAAAGATAAACTAGTGCTATCTAGAACGAGCTCCACATTCTCACCTTAGAAGATATAACATTTTGAGTTCCATTTTTCCCCCTTTGAAATCAATGGCAAAGGTCAACACTCCCCCTTTGCATTTTTGCCACCTTGCACAATCAAAAAGCATGTTTCCTGGATAGAATTCCCTTGAGTCCATACAATGTTGGTACAAAAGATGTTTTGGAAGACCCTCAAAACTTCTTGTGGTAGGGAGACAAAGCTCCCCCTCACCTAGTGCTCCCTCTTGATTCAATAGGAGGGAGCAAAAACTACCAACTTCTGTCAAAGAAACTTAAAATTCTCCTTACAAAGTGGTTTTGTGAAAATATTTGCTACTTGATCCTTGGTCTCAACATATTCCAAATTTACCTCCTTTCCTACAACCTTCTATCTTAGAAAATGATACTTTATTATAATATGCTTTGTTTTTGAGTGCATTACTAGGTTCTTTGAGATATTTATAGCATTGGTATTATCATAAAGAATGGAAATAGGTTCATCAAACTCAATCTTCATCTCCTTCAGGTTTTGCTTGATCCATAATACTTGAGTGCAACATGAGGCTGCTGCAATGTATTTTATTTCTATTGTAGATAATGAAACTGAGTCCTATTTCTACTTAACTAGGATACAAGGCTATTACCAAGAAAGAAATCTCCACCACTTGTACTCTTTTGGTAATCTATGCTTCATGCCTAATCTACATTTGTGTATGCAATCAGAGTGAAATTATCACTTTTTGGATACCATAAACCAAAATCCATTGTGGTATTTAGGTATTTGAAAATCCCCTTTACTGCTTTGACATGAGTTTTCTTAGGTGTTTCCTAAAATCAAGCCACCATCCTAACAACTTTCATTATATCCTATCTAGATGCAATCACATACAATGAACTACCAATTGTGGATCTATACATAGTCTAGTTTATCAGAGTAGATTCATCATATTTATTCAGATTACATCCAGTAACCATAGGTGTACTCACTAGTTTTCATTCTTCCATCTTGAACTTACTTAAAACCCCCTTTCTATACTTGTTCTGAGAAATGAATAAGCCTTTGTGTGATTGTATAATCTATAAACCAAGCTAGAAAGACAATTCACCAAGCATTGACATTTCAAATTCACTCTACATTGCATTCTAGAACACTTTGCACATAAAAATGAGGAGCATATAAAAATAAAAACAACAAATTACACATATCACACAAATAAGGAGCATATAAAAATGATAAGTGTTCAATATTCAAGAATAGAGACAAGGAACTATATTAATCTACAAGAAATTTAGAGTACATATCCCAATATTATGGCATAACATAAAAGAATGTATTCTTTACAATAGACCATATGCTCGAGAACAAGATTATACAATGAAACATAATAAGAACCTTTTGGATATGATTCTTTTGAAATTTAACTCCTTCAACTATATCGAGGCCCAAAATATTGTTGGAGTGCATTTCTACCCTACCACGAAGTGATTCACTTCCCCAAAATTATTCCTACAAGAAGAATACTTGACCCAACATGAGGAAAACTAGCTATGTAAATTTGATTGGAGTAATGGAATAGCGAAGAATGACACATCTACATCTAATAATATCAATAATTTCAAACAAAAACTAGGTACACTCTAGAATGCATATGTCAGTCATGAAAATCAACTTAATAGTTCATCTTAATTGCTATTGGTCAACATTTTCTCATAATAATAGACACAATCTTAGAATATTTCAATGATATTAAAATTAATGTATTGCTTGCACAAAATAAAGTAACATACATGTTAATCACAACAAGAAATCAACCAAGAACACAATAGCATACATATTAGTAGTAGTAAGAAACACTCGTGATATTAGTGACATGCAATGATCAAAGTAAGAACAATACTTTTTTTTTATATTTTTCCAAATAATAATAAAATTCACTTCATTTGCCACTTCAGATATTTCATGGTAATATACATAATCAATATGCAATTTCCTTCAACAAATGACCTTTTGACCAATGATTTAAATATTGAATTTTCATGCACTAGTATTAATGTACAATGATTAAACTGTCATCTTTCCTCAATTTAAATCTTCCAAGCATTAAATTATAAATGTACAAATTCTACATGCAATTCTTTTGGACAAGCATTAAGACCTTTTTGGCATGCAATTTTAAATGTCTTCTTGCATTTCATATCTTTTCATGTAACAAAAGTTATCATGCATTGAACCTCCAATGCCATTTCCTCTCTATATACAATAATTGTAGTACATGCAACAATCTATGAAAATGTAACAATGCTTTCCCTTTTTGTAATATTATTCTAATTCATCTATCATACAGTTCGACCATGTAAACCAATTCAAAATATGAAAGTACAAGCATCTCTATATTTAATGTTAAGATATTGTAGTCACCCAAAATATTACCTAATTAAATAAATACTTGCTATTTATTTAATTTAACCCACTTCCCTTATCTGAATGCTAAGGTAAAATAAATATTTGTTATTTATTTAATTAATTTCCCCATTACCATTATCCACCACCTTTAATTAAATAAATCTACATTTATTTAATTAATCTAACCTTTATCCTCATTCCTCTAAAATCCCCTAACCTTTCTTAGGTTAATTAATTATTGATTAATTAACTTTATCCCCAGATCCTAAACCTCATTATCCCATTCCCCAACTTTTGACTCCACCTAGTTAATAAACCCTTGGTTTATTAACTCAACCCATCTTCATTAATCAATTAATCCTTGATTAATTGATCTAACCCTCATCCATAATCCTCATTATCATTATTTCTTAATTTTAAACTCCTACATCTCACCTACCCCCACTAACCTCTTACACAAGCCACCCTACCTCTTACACAAAATTAATGCCTTTTTTCCCAATGTGTGCTCACACATGTGTGAGAAAACCTCCCCATTTCACCCCTTTCCATCTTGTGAAACTTGTCACAAGGCTAATCAATCCTCATCCTTGATCCAAACCTCACCTTCTTAATCAATCTCAACCCTCCATTAGCCATTGATTCCTCTCACCAAATTTCCATATATTGAGGCCTTGGCCTTCATTTCTCAGAAAACACATTCATCCCATCCCTATGCTGTCCAAATCCTCATCAAATTCATCTATATCCATACCATCATCATGCTAAAATTGTGAGCAACCACATCCCTTCAATAATTGGAGCAAATCTACAAGACAAGGGTGCATCTTGTGAGCTTAATCCATGAAGAGGAAGGAGCAATGAAGGTACAATGTCTTAGTTTATATTTATTATGAATTTTCATCTAATTTCACCATTTACCTTCTTATTCATCTTTCCCATCTTCATTTTGGCATCCACAGTGGCTTCCCACCCATTTTTTCTAACATTTCATCAAGTTTTTATGCATTTTGAAGTTCCAAGTACCATTTTCGGGCAAATACTGCAAAGTGGTGCCTAGGTGCAGACTTGTGGTGCCTAAGTGCAGAATTGTGGCACCTAAGTTCAAATGGCCTAGAATTTACTCTAGAACTTACGCATCAAACCTTACTCATCCAAAATTGATCCTAAACTTTACTCTTCCAATCAATACCCAACCATGTCTAATCACTTAAGCTATCCTCCATCCAACCTAATCTATTCTAATCCACCTTCATCTATCCCAACCCAACCCAATGTCATGCACCCATATCCTAATCCCTATGATGATAGTGAGAATATTGTGGATCACCTTGAATCCATCAGAAAAAATCCTCCAAGCTTTCACCAATCACCCATCAAAATTCCCTTTGAAATCCCACCCACACCCTCATCACCCATATCATCCTCATGAGATCCCATCGCAAATCATCTCCTCATCCACTACTTTAATAATGATAAGGATGCCATGCTTAGCTATCTCCTTGGAATTGGTGCTAAAATTCCACCCTCCCACCTTCATCCAATCCCAACCCATCCACTCTTGCTTACCATTCCCCTTTTGTTGACAAGGGAGACCGAGCCTTTAGTCAAAACTCCCCATCCCAAATTCCCATCTCCACATCCTTTTCAATCCCTTCATCCTCATCATCCATTTATGAATCCATGGAATATTCCACCTCTTATTCCACTTGTTCATCTCCCACATCCTTACAATTCATGTCACCCCAATCTTACCAATCAAATTCACCCGTCCCTCCTAATAACTTCCTCGAAGGACTATTTGCAAGGGTGCTTAACTCCTAATAACTTCCTCGAAGGACTATTTGCAAGGGTTCTTAACTCCTAATAACTTCCTCAAAGGACTATTTGCAAGGATGCTTAACTCCCCATGTAAAAACAAAGTTGTGCAATCTTCCCATGTCATGCATCCACCTTCATCACCTCCACATCAAGATAAATCTCAATCCAATAATTCTCATGAATCGTCTACTACTCCATCCATTCAAGTTGAAGCATATTTCCAACCTTCCTCACCCATCACACCATCCACATCAAATGAAATATGTCCATCTCCTAATCAAAATCATGCTAGCATAGATTCCCCTCCATGAAATATCAAGAAACCCCCTCTCTTCCATCATGTGTTCCCCTTCCATCTCCCATTTCCAATAAACAACAACATATCCCTCCCATCCTATCTAATGATACTTTTCTATCTCAAGATCCAAATACTCCTTCCACTCCATTTCATGACCCCTCTCTAAATCAAGATTAAAGTACATCCTCCACCCCATCTAATGATCCTCTCCCCTCTCATGATCAAAACACCCCTACCACTTCATGTCATGATCACCCTCCACCTCATAACCAAGAGCACACTATACCATCTACCCCATCCCATGATCCTACCCCAAGTCAAGATCAAATAATTTTTCATCTCCATCTTATGATCCTAATCCTCCACAAGATCCCATCACCCCCATCCAAGCTACCCACGAACCCCCTACTTATCAATTGGGTTCCTCCACTTTCATCCACGCTAGTCTACTCCAAGACCCTATCATTCCTTCCATGTCATACCCCCCTCAAAATGGACTCACATCTTGCTTCCAAAATAATAAGTATCCCCTTGGAAAAAATATTTGTCAAGCCATGCATTATCAAGGAAAAGGGTTAGGCCTCCATGAGCAAGGCATCTTAGAACCCCTCAATATAAAATAAAATCTAAAATATCACGGCCTTGGATACCAAGCTCTAGATGTTGGTACTCCTTCCACCCATCCTAAATATAAAATCCATCCATCTAAATCCAAACATCCCCATTCCCCATCCTCTAAATCTATCTTGGGCCCTAATGTTCCAAATCCCAAACCCTCATGCCTTCCATCTATTTTGGGTCCCTATGTCCCAAAAAAAATTCCTTCATCCCCTCCATCCATCTTGGGTCCTTACATTCCACCACCTATCACTCCCATTACAAAATCTCTCTATCCTATCTATCCATCACCTCATATCCCAAATCAAGATCAACCAAGGCACACACCTTTGAAATCCTTCCAAAATATTACTTACACCAACCCATCCATAATATATGCACATAATTCATATCCATCTTCCAATCTCACTACTCTTGGAAGCAATTTGGATGCCAAATATCAAATTCATAAAGCCAAAAATCCACAAAAATCAAAGGATCAACACGTCCCCTCAAAAAGACATGAAAAATGAAATAAAAATGATACAAAATAAAAAATTTAAATCCCAAAGGCCATAGAGGCCCATGAAGAAAAAATAAAAAACCATGTGGATTCCAAAAATTCTCATAGAATCAATGCATCCCAAAGAAAAATCAAAATTGGCATCCAAACTTACTAATCCAAAAGCTTCATCCAATTCTAAGTCCCCCATCCCATCTAATAATCCTTCATCACCTTCATCCATTTTGGGTCCTTATGTCCCAAAATCTACACCCACTCCTCCATGTAAACCTCCAAATTCAAAATCCACTTCTCTTTCAAAATTCCACCACCGTTCAATGTGTGTGCCAATGTTGATCTTGCCAACATTTCCATCCACTCATCCACAAGTCTTCCATCAACCCATCCATTACCAAACATCCATTTTCCATCCTTCCATCCCTCTTATCCAATCCTTTGCATAAATCCATAGCCATCCCCTTCTTTCAATCCATCTTATCCCCCTTATGATCATTCTATCGACATCTATGAGCATACATCCAAGTGCCATGGTCCATTATAACACATAATCAATGGATACCATCTATGGAACTAGATGCTTAGGTACTTCCTCCCCGTCCCCTTGCACCCTACACTTGGGGAAAAGCTCCATCCATACCAGATCTTATCCACATCCTCCACTATCCTTCATCATCTATCCATCATCCTATCTAAATCCATCTTCCCCTTTCCACCTTTGATCTTGACAAGGCTAAGTATATTCATAATCACCATGTATCTTATCCTATCCATATCATTCATTAGATATACCTCATCCTATCCAAATCCATCTTACCTTCCCATATTTGAATTTGTTAAAGAGCCTAGGGGTAAAATATCTATACATCCATATCTTATCCACTTAATCTTGATCATACTATCCATATATTCCATCCAATATCCTATCTCCATCCCCCTGTCTTAGCCAATTCATCCTCTCTTTTCATCCTTGATCTCTATAGAAAGCTATGGGAAAAATATACATGCATGCTTTGGATAATTCCATCCTCACTCTTACTTCCATCCATGTCCTTTATAAACTACCCTTCCTTCTCATACCATTATCCTTCCATCCATAATTGCACTACCTCTAGTGTGGGGCATCTTAGTCCTTTGGAACTAGTCCTTGGACCTCCATTCTCTATCCACCATCCTGTTATCTACTATCACCTACCTTCCATCTACTAAATCCATTTATCTTCTATCCACATAATTTATTATCCTCCCATCCTTTTCCTAAGACTTGGCTCTCCCTTATCATTGGATCCATCCATTCCTCTATCATAATCATCCTATCCTCTATCCAATTGTATCTTATCCATCCATCTATCCTTCCAATCCAACCATCCCCATCCAATCATATCCAATGCAGTAAATCCTACTCCATGCAATCCAACCTTGCAATCTAGTACATCATCCTTAAGCAATCCATCATCTTAACCCAAATTAAGCTCAAATCCATTGATCGACTTTAATCTAACTATCATCATAGGGATGTATCCTTCCCAATCCAATCATCATCATCCCAATCCATCAATCAATCCATTAATCGGTTTTTAGCTTGACTTAGGGCATAGTCCTTGTTTACTTTTGGTTTGTTGTGCATGCTTGCTTGTTGCTTGTGTGTTTTATCCTTGTTTGCATTTATCATGGTCTTTTGCACTTTATTGCCATAGGGGCATCATGGTCTTCCATATCATGGTGCTATAAGGCACATGTTTGGACTTGACCTTTTGATCATGTACTTGACACATTTTCATCCTGGTTCCTTATACATTGGTGCATAATGTCAAGTACAATATCAAATTTAGGTTGCTCTTATCATTTGCATGATTATCATCCATCCTCCCTCTCCATCCATGTCTTCATCACCCTTATCTTCTCCCATCCATCCTTATGTTTTTATTTTTTTATCCTTCATCCTTTAGCCTTCCCATCCATTTCGAGAGCACACCCATGTTCTCCTAACCCGCATGTCCTCTCGAGGGGGCATACTACCTCCTCGTCATCCTTCCTAGTGACTAGGGCATCATGCCACTAGTCCTTATACCTTTCCTACCCACTATGTTTTATTCTTCTTTGAAATAATGTTACTTCTCTTAGTCGCAACATCATCTCAAAGAGGGGGAAAATGTAGTCACCCAAAATAATATTTAATTAAATAAATACTTGTTATTTATTTAATTTAACCTATGTCCCTTATCCTAATATTTAATTAAATAAATATTTATTATTTATTTAATTAATCTCCCCATCATCCTTTATCCACCACCTTTAATTAATTAAATCTACATTTATTTAATTAAAGTTAACCTTTTCCTATATTCCTCTAAAATTCCCTAGCATTTCTTAAGTTAATTAATCCTTGATAAATTGACTTTATCGCTTTCCTAACCTTTATTATCCCATTCTCCAACCTTTAACTCCACCCAAGTTAATAAACCCTTGGTTTATTAACTCAACCCATTCTCATTAAATCAATTAATCCTTGATTAATTGATCTAACCCTCATCCCTAATCCTCATTATCATTATTTCCTAATTTTAAATTTCTACATCTCACCTACCCCCAATAACCTCTTACACAAGCTACCCTACGAGCCACCCTATCTCTTACACAAATTTAATGTCTCTCTTCCCAATGTGTGCTCACACATGTGTGAGCACACCTCCCCATTTCACCCCTCTATCTTGTGACACTTGTCACAAGGTTAATAAATCCTCATCCTTGATCCAAACCTCACCTTCTCAATCAATCTCAACCCTCCATTAACCAATCAATCCTAGCCATTGATTCCTCTCACCAAAATCATATATAATGAGGCTTTGGCTCTCATTCTTTCAACACACATTCATCCCATCCTTATGTTGCTCAAATATCCATCAAATACATCTTCATCCTACCATCATTATGCTAAAATATTAAGCAACCACATCCCTTCAATCATTGGAGCAAATCTACAAGAAATGGGTGCTTCTTGTGAGCTCAATCCATGAAGAGGGGAAGATTATGAAAGTATAACATTTTTGTGTTTATTTCTTATGCATTTCATCCATTTCCCTTCATATTCATCTTTACCATCTTCACTATCATTAGGAAGGTGGTAGATGAGAATCAGAGAAACTAGCATAACAAGTTATATGATGTGTTATGATTAGATAAGATCACACCAAAAAGGGCTATTTTGATGTCTTATTTTGAATTAGTTTATGGTATTAACAATGCTTTACAAATTTCTATCGAAGTTGAACAATTCTAGAACTCATTGGGAAAAATGGTTATGTATCTGACTAAAATTCAAGAACAAAGAGAAGAAATGGTTGAACAATTTACAAAAAATTAAGCCGAAGTGAAGAATATTTTTTACAAGAAAACTAGGCCGAGGAATTTCATGGTAGGAGATTTGGTTTTACTTTGGTATGAAAGGAGAGAACCCTAAAGCACTCATGGAAATTTTGATTCTCTATGGAAAGGGAATTTCTTGATCTCTTAGGTATGTGGTAAAAATGCTTATTTCTTGGCATATCTTGATGGTACACTATTTCCTCTCTCATACAATGGGAAATACTGAAATCTTTATGAATTATAAAATGGGTTGTTCCCCATAGTTGTATCATAGTTTCCATGTTTTTCTTGTTCTTTTTGGTTCTTGTTTTGTGTTCATTCTATATATTTTTGTTTAGACTTTATTTTGCTTGACTCTATAGCCCAATAGATAAAGAACTGGTCCTTTAAAGTCAAATTTTTGGGTTCATTCTAAGTCCTTTGTATTTTTAGTCCCTAGAGTTAGAGCTAGCTATTACCTTGAGTCTAGTTTTCCAACTTTCAATCATTTTCATCTTCTAGTCACTGGATTTCCTTCATAAATTGTTAAAGTGTTAAGTCATTGAAAAATTGAGAGGTTTCAAAACTTATGCCAGCTTTCAAAGGAGTTAGCACAAACTCATCATATTTTGATAGGGCTTTCACAACCTTGTTGAAATTCAATATTAATTTCAAAACATCTTCATTTATGAAAAAATTACTTGTATTAGTATCTCACCTAAGTTTTGGAATTTATGTTGATTGAAAGTTGAAGTTTTTTACTTCCTTAATTTTGAAAGATAACATTAGAGATCTATGATGGTTTCAAAACTTTGATTAGTCCCCAACAAGGTTGTCATAACCTTGTCAAAAAGTGAAGTACTATTCAAAACCTTCATTAAATGAAGAGAGATTTCTTGGCAATAGCATCAGTCATTCTTGAATTTTTCAAATGATATTTTGAATCATTGTCTTGTTGGAAGAATTAAGGAAAGTGATTTTAAAAATATTTTAGTCACTTGGTAATGGTTTCAAAACCTATATTGGATTTTGACTAGGTTGTCACAACCCTATCAGAAATCGACAAGCCATTCATAACCATTTGAAAGGCTTAAGGAAAGAATTCATGGGAAACTCATCAAAGATATAAGAGGAAATTTTGAAGATTATAAAGAGATGTGATAAAGGAAAATATTCTCTATTATCCTTTAAAACTACTTTTGAAACCTTTGTTGAAATCCTATAAGGTTTCAAGGACCACTTGAACTTTCAACAAGAAATTTGAAGACATATTTATTTCAAATGGGAGTGTTATTAATGTGGTGAGACTTCATACTTGCCAAAATTAAAAAGATCCATCGATGTCCTCACAAAACACAAGGAAATTAAATATAGATTAATATAAGGCAATGCAAAGAAAAATTAAAAACACTTTAATAATTTATCAAGAGAAGATGGAGAATTGTGAGAGAAAATTACAAAGTGCATCTAGAATTCTATGTAGAAAGGATTTCAAAAATGGTACATAAGAGAAAGGCCCCCAAAATTCAAAGGTACATAATTTCCCTATGTTCTTGTAATTCACAAAGAAGGGAGTTTTAGTTTTGTAGTGACAATTTCATGAAAATTTACTATCCACTATATTTCTTGCCGAAGAGCAAAATTACTCTAGATTTTCTTGATTT
>VDFB02067040.1:0-20723 GCA_007258455.2 Sequoia sempervirens
ATGAAAATTATTATAGATATATTGAAATTGATGAAAATGTTCTTAATCGACTTATAATCCAAATGAAAATATTTTTGACCAATTGAACTTTGTCCATGTATGGAGTTTGATTCTGATGCAAATGCATATATATTTGTGTGTCAAAAAATAGAGATGGATTAAAGAAAAAATGTTGACGACATGATATCAACGACCTCCTAACCATCAAATGCCTCAAGAGACATGAAACTAATTTATGCTTGTTTAAATAACCCTAATGTAGATCTACAATCCATAATTGATTGACCAAGGATTGGAACATCTCCAAATAATGATTGTCTCATATGGGTTACTCGATATGGCTTTCCAACACTATTCCCAAATAGATGATATCATTGGTTAGGACTACCATTGAGGATAGTCCATCTACATGAATCTATGTGGTCCTATCCATTAGAATAGATTCCATCTACATATTAGGCCAATTGAATGTGATGTAATTAATATGGTCAACACATATACTAGTAGGGAAACCTTTACCAAATCCAAGAGATTAGATATGTATGAAAAATGTACATAAAATAAAAGAGAGGATAATTGTAAAAATTTCAATGGGGAATGGAGGGAAACTTCTTCCCCTACATATGTAATTGTTAAGATAACACTTATAGCTCAATCTAAGACTCCTAAATTTTGTTATCATAAAAATTTATATTGTGTATTAATATTCTTTGTGAACATATTCCATTTGACCTTAGTTAATGTATTTATGAATTCCATGGGCTATTATCTACAAATGTAATATGATAATGATTCCTTTTATTGTCTATATTGTAATTATGACCATGGAATATGTGGTTTTCCTTAAACTCTCAAACTAGTTATAACATATGTTGCAGTAGAATTAACAATGAAATAAGTTGTTAATCTTATGTTCATAGGGAAAGTTCAAATTTGGTAATGTTTATTCTTGTAGATTAAAAAATTTTCATATATTTTGTTCCATTTTTTCTTCTCTCTTCCTTCCCTCTTTTTCCCTTAGTCTTTTGGACTTTCTTTGTAGGTTGGATAGGGTAGAATTATATTTGTTTCTCCTTAAAAGTGAGATTCATAATTGATTTTAACTCGCTACACTTGGAATATGACCATTCTCCTTGCTATAACGTCTCATTTTCCACAACCAAAAAAATCTCACTTGCCACTATGTGATTCTTGTAAAGCCAAGAATTGGTAGCTATAAAGCACTGTCAAGATTTAAAATGAAAAACCCTTTCAAGAGAGGAATACGACCCTAGTTCTTGAATTATACTACCTTAAAAAATAGGCACTAGAAGGAGGGAATGCTTAATATTTTTGAGTTTAGAAGTACTTAAGTATATAGTTGATTGCACAACTTAACTAGTTAAGCTAGGGGAAACTTCATCTTAATGGACAATCCCCTTAATTTTCAAGGAGAGTTTCCTAGAATTAATTAAGGTTGTATAAAATGGAATCCTACCTCTTAACCTAGAAAAAATAGGTATAGGGGCATTGGGGCCAACAATAAAAGTGTATACATTATGTAGCCCCAAAATTTTAAAGTTTGAAAATTTTGTTGATAGTTTCTTTTAAAATTTATTCACGTTCACCTCCAAGAAAATTTAATGGATATCCAACATACGAAAGAGTATCTGAGTAAATTTATAACATCCAACTTGGGAATTCATCACTCCCAACAATTAATATGTTAATTTTGGTTCCCATAGGGATGTTGACAACATTTTTGGAAACAATTTGAGAGGGAAAATAATATAGAAGAAAGTAAGGGTGCACATAAAATAACAAATAATACAAAGGTAGGTGCATAGTTGAGAGATTATGAATTCAATAAGTAATATAAGCACCTAAGTTAGGATAATTACAACAAAAATGAAATAGAGAGAAAGCAACATGCCATAGGAGACAATGTTAAGACATGGATAAAAACAAAATAATAAAATAATGACATGGAAATAAAGGAATAGATCATAAAAGGGGAATTGAGTCTCTATCCAATGATGGATTCAACATAGGGGTATTGGATATTGCCAATTATTATGTAGGATAAAAATAATTAGCAAGAAGAGGATACTTCATATATTAGGCTTTCATTCTCTCCAATCTTACCTCAATCTTTTGTACTTCTTTTGATTTTTTATCACTCTTAGAAGTGTGGTAGGACTTAATTGAGGATGATTACTTGGCAATCATCGATGAAATTCAAGCACACTAAAAATAATAAGGTGTCACAAACATGTTAAACAAAGTATTTGAATGCCAAATATGGTGTGCTAGTGGACTAGTGAACTAATGTAGTATTTAAAGAATTGACTTCTGAATATATTTTTCAAATTAGATTTGTCTTTTGTGATTGATTGGCTAATAGATAGATTCAAAAGTCATAGGAGATTTCCATAAATACATGTCTATGGTCATTAATTGGAAATATATGGCATGAGAATGAATATTTGTGAAAGGTTTAACTTTTGGGAATGAAAAAGGTTAATTTAAATTTGGTAGAGAATGTCTCACAAAATAATCTAAGTCCAAGGTGGCTTTTTTTTTGGATTTTGTTTAATGAAAAATCCTAAGATGGTTTGTAATGGTAAATTACTAATGGGTTGTGCACTAAATGGGTAAAAATTCAAGTTAGGACTAAGTATTTATGATTGTGAAAAATGATATTAAAAAGGTGTAAGTTCTAAAGTATGCAATTTTATCCCTTCAATTATAAAGAATCTTATAGTTTGACTTGCAAAATTTGTGGGATTTTTAAATTGAATATTTTAGTAATGTACACAATTTAATTTTTTTTAATAATTTAAGCATGTGTGCATTTTAGAATAATGAATTTGATGAATAATGTTAATTAAATAAGTATATATCGATGACTTTGGGTGTATTAAAAATATAATAGAAAACTTAAGAGATCATACTCAAACTAAATTTATATAAAGAAGGTATGTAAGAAAAACACAAAAAAGTGAATTTATAAAAATAAGACATAAAAATACATGTTCAATAGGTATATAAATACATGATGAAAGATCATATTTTAAAATTGTTAAAATCGTTAAATTTTATTTTGATACAAGAGAATAGACTCGTTAATAAAAAATCATATAAATTGATATTTAAGAAACCTTTCATATACGTTATATTATTCTACTTTGTCTTTCTAGCTATTTATCTCTTGAAAAGAATCTCCACATCAATAAAATCTCACTTTTTCATTATGTCAAGCCAAGGATATTAATTTAATGCCTTACAATAATAATTTTCCTCGAAATTAGACTTGTCACTCTTTTTAGGCACTAAATCCAAATTTATTACTATTCATTAACCTTCTAAATCCTCCTAGAATGGGAGATAATTGAATATGTGTGATGTCTAAAATGAATAGAATGAATCTTTTTGTACCACTATATAATAAGTTACATCAAATACACACACAAAAAAGAAAAAAGAAAGGTTTTAGGTGAGAAAGGCAAGAAGGGTAAATAGACCAATTTGAATTTTGGTGAGTTGAGTTCATAGTTCTAAGGATGACCTTGTGATTGTGGACTTACCTAGAATAAAAGAGATAGAACTCCTCATAACTATTTTATAATTTGTATTCTTATTTATGTTATATTATTTATATTATTATATTATAATATCTTACATATATACAGTAAATTATAATATAATATAATAATAATAATAATAATAATAAAATATTTAATAATAATATAATATAATATGATTGTTTAAATATTATATATAATAATATATATATGTATCATTATTCACCTTTAGAAGAGCGTATCCAATTGAAGAGCAACCTATCTTTGAAAATCCTTGGTTCATTTTGAAGGCATATCGATTTGAAGAGCAACCTACTCTTTGAAATCCATGGTTCATTTTCTCTGGACACAGCCCAGAGTTGGCCAGTTTCCCAGATTTGATCATCTTCTACCAGCGGTGGACCTGTGACATACCGTGCAATTTGAAACACTTCACCGTCTGTATTTGGTTCGAGTAATGTATTGCTTTCGGAAAAGCGCTGACCCCGGCAGAATTTATTTATAAATTATTAACACACTCCTATAAATCGCGATTGTCACGATGCCGGTGATCTTTTCATTTTAATAAACATACTCTAAAACCCTCGTCACAACCTTATTTAAGGTTGCTGACTGTAGTGGAGAAGTGAAAGAGTCCAATACCCGGCCGAGGAAGAGTTTATTGGAAGAAGATGGCGACGACAAAAAAATGGCGGGATAAGCTCATTTGGAAATTTGTAGGCATTGCGGAATATCTTTGATCTTAGTCCCTTAAATATTCAGAAAAAAGAATTTAGAAATTGCACCATTTTTATCTTTTTCTGATGCATAAAAGCTGACCATAGCACCTTGGAGATTTGAAGAATCACATTAGAACCCTTAAGATTTACTTGCAAGAGTAGAGAGATAAAGGAAAGTGCCTATGGCCAAGCGGGGATATCACCCAAAGATGCCCGATGACTCTGAAAACCCTAATCCTAATGTAATTTTTAGCTATTATAGCTCACCGATTACAATTTACCCAGAATACTAAGCTGAGAAAGCAAGCCAGAACATGCCCAATATAGGGAGTTCTTTTTAAGTTTTCCAACTTATTTGGCGGTGTATTTTATTTTGTTTTTTCCTGAAAGGGTTTGTGTGGTGGTATTGAGTACGGTTCAGGTGGAGCAAGAGAGGAGGCTCAAATATTTGGGGTTTTTTCAAGTGGCGGTGTTGAAGGCAGTGGCGTGCTTGTCGAGCTTGTACGACTATGCAAAGGAAAATTTGGGTCCGTTGAAGGCGGGCGTGGAGACGGTGGAGCAGACCAGACCGTTGTGGGGCCTGTTCATTTCAAGATGCAGGGGATTCCCTCTGAGCCTCTCTACTGTGTTGACAACAAGGCTTCCATTTCATTTTCTTTATTTCATTCCTCATCTTTCTATTAAGCTCGTCCCTCATTTTTGTGTGACTTGATTTGACTATATCGCCTAATTGGTCAGAGTCCAAAGGGGCATTGGTCTATTGCATGCTAGATTGCCTCTTTAAAGCATACTATTGACTTATTAGGATGTTATTGGTCCATTGTGTTCTAATAAGCAGAGCATTTGAATCAATGAATTGGGTTGAGCCTAGATGGAACTGATACTGCCTTAGTATCTTGATTGTAGGTCCTTAGTCCTATTTAGTATCTTGTCCGCATTTACATAGCTTTTCTCTGGGTTCTGTTAGGCACTTTCTTTGGTATCTTTCAAAAGGAAGTGTGAATTCAGACACTGTCTCACTCAGAGGGCCTTTTTTTGTGCTTCAATGTTTTGGAATTTTTGAATTTTGACGAGTTTTTGACTCTTTGGTAGGCTGGATCCTTGGGCACTTTTGTATTGAATTTCTCCTTTTAGTTGAGCATGTCTTGTTGCTTGATGCACACTGGTAACTACTCCGGTTGATAGACCTTAAGCAGCCTTTATCCTTCTTTTAGGCTTTCAATGTCCCAAATAACTGAAAATTTGAACCTGCTGTTTACTTACAGCCAATCTGGAAATCTCATATAAGGTCACATTAAAAAGTGAATCTAAGTATAGTACCTCCGCCTTGTGAAAAGCTGTCATAACTATAAGTACCTTATATACATGTATCTACTGTACAGTTTCTCATTTTTGTTTCCTTTTTGAGTATATTGTATTTTCATAGGCTTTGCATTTATCTGCATGGATGATGAGTGTGATGCAGAGGATGTCATTAGAGGGCTGGACAAAACAAAAATTGGCAGCCAGAGACGTCGTTTGTGTGTGGAGGTGACAAAGGTTCCACTTCCCCTCTTCTATCAACCATTAACTTTACAATAGTCTTCCAAACAGTAAAGGTGAAAGTACCTTTGTGGCGTACTATTGCATGAAATAGTGAAAAGGAAGTTTTAGTTCAAAATGCAAGCTTTAAATCTATTTCCATGCAAAATTTGGGTGTCCATACCCTCTTTTGAAGCTCCCATGTTGGCGCAGGTAGAATGGATACTGAGAATATTTGTAGAATTTGGGTTTACACCCGCTAGATTCCATTTGCTTGAAAGTTTCTAAAGCCCTTCAACAAATCCATTTTATGCATATCCTTCAAATATTGCACTCTACGAGACCACGTTTCTTTGAGGCATCCTGTCAAAAGATACGCGTTCCTTGTCTACGCGCCCATAGTTTGTATACTCATCTGCCTGGAAGTTGCAATTGCGACATTCGACAAATCTCCTCTATCCTTTATGATTTGATGTATGTTCATATCCTGTTGCAAACCTCCCATTTTGGCGCAGGCAGTGGGGAGGCTGGAAAAAGATTGTGGAATTCAGCTTTACAGCTGCCGATTGCAATTGCTTGAAGATCCCTAAAATCATTTTAAACAAATCTATTTTGTGCATATCTTGCAATTCTTGCATTCCATGAGATCACATTTCTTTGAGTTATTCTGTCAAACAGTTTACGTGCCTTTCTGTACTTCCGCATTTTGCATACATATTTTCCAATAAATGAGAGTGTTGATTAAAATATTTGCCAGTTAAATGTTCGATTAGAACAAGCATTTCAGTCACATTATGCTTGAATGGTAATTCATAGCCCCAGCAGGAGTCCTTGATATTTTCCAACGTTCTTTTCCTATGCTCAGTACCTCTACTTCTATTCCATGGAGTGAGTCAGGGCAGGTTACAACACTATGGTATTAAGACAATTATAGCGAATCATGTAACCCAAAAATATTGTAATATTTGACTCATACCAGTTTTTTTTTTTTTTTTTATAGTCACCGGGAATAGTGTAAATGTATTGAACTTGATAGATGTTTGAACGACTGAATCTACACCTTAAATGTTTGTACCTGGAATGATCTACACCTTCCACACCTCTCAATTAAGATCAAATTGGATTGTGCTCAATTTTTATAAATGAGATACATCAACATGATTCAAGCTATTTTGTATTGCATTTGATTTACTTGTTGCACAAACAACATCATTTGATAAATGGTCTATTAATTGACCTCATATACTTAACAAATGAATATAAAAAATAAATAGACCAAATTTTTCCCTAATTGACCTTCCCCCCTAATGCAGTGCACTAGTTTATATTATATTATATATCATTAAAAGTAGAGCTGCTTAAAGTAGAACAATATTGGAATTATAAAGTTAATGATTTATTGAGCTGGAGACCAAAAAATTGGCAGCCTTTTAAATAAAAATGTATGAACTTTAGGTGGTAATTTAAAATATTGTTTACGATAAATATCTTTATATCCTCTAATTTAAAACATTGTTTACGACAAGTAAAACTTATATCATCTACTTATAGCCTCCTTCCCCTTGCTTTTTTTCACTGGACAAATGTGGGATTAAAAACCCTCATTAAACTATGCTTACCCTTTCCGGCAGCGGAACATTGAGGATGGCAACGAGTTTTATAAAAAAAGATCTGATCTGCTTGCTTCGGAGTGGTAGGGTGGAGGCGAGGCTTGCTTGTAGACAGTGGCCCACTCTGTAGATTTTATAGCTCCAAGGTTATAAACTGTAAATAAAATTGTTTTAAATGGTGGAGGCAAGCAGAAGCAGAAGCGAAAGGAAAGGCTTTGATTTCACGCAGGGGATGTGGGACAACCCGACCACCGTCCCGGTAGCAGAGTGTGCCCGGTTAGCCTGACCCAATTCATAATTGGTTCAATTATGGGAGAAGGTGAAAACAGCAAGAAATGAAGGCAAGTGGGCTTGGTTGAAGAACGGGAAAGCCCAAATTAGTGATCGTCTCTCAAACAAGAAATAGGAATTATGGGCCCCACAGGACAACCTACATGTTGTAAGCTGGAATTGTAGAGGATATCCATGGAGAAGAGGACCTGGTTTGGGGCCCATAGCAAAAGGGAAGGATATTATCATTCTTACGGAAACGCATGAACATGATGGCTGCAAAATTCCAGATTTCGAAGGGTATAAAAAAGTTTCAGTTTGGAACGAAGGAAATGAAACAGGTAAAGGTCATGGAGGGGTTGCAGTGTTAATAGCTGAGAAGTGGCAGGGAATTGTTGAGTTTGTAAAAGAAGACACAAATAAACAATACATATGGCTGCAAATAACTGAAAATGGAGTAACTTTTAGTCTAGCTGCTTGCTACTTTGCTCCAAAAAATTCAAAGTTTTATAAGAAGCGGAATTTAGACAACGAAGATCCGTATGCATCACTAAAAAAAGATATCTCTACTTTTAACATACTTGGAGATGTGGTTTTAATGGGTGACTTTAATGCGAGGACAGCCAATAATCAGTCTCTTCAGTTGAGCAGTGAAGCAAAAGGGGAGAACAATCCTATATGGTTGGAGGAAGGTGGTGGTCTCCATTGGGAAAGAACATCTCAAGATGATAATGGCACTGTGAATTCGTTTGGGACTGAGTTACTTGGGCTTTGTAGTTTGTTTGGCATGGTTATTTGCAACGGGGTGAGAGATTGGCCAACATCTGGGGGAGTCACTTGCAAGACTTAACAACGGTCAAAGTGTGGTTGACTACGTGGTTTGCTCTCAAAGTTTTGGTTCTAGGCTGTTGGAGTTTGACATAGAGGACTGTCTTATTGGGATGAAATCTGACCACTTACCCCTTCATGTTAAGCTTCGCATTTCTCCAATCAATCAGCACAACAAGCAAGTTCAACACATGCAAAAAAAAGCCATTCCCAAGGGTAAAATCCTCATAAATCAGGAAAATAAAGAAATATTTAATGTTGTTCTTAAACAGCAGTTTTATGATTTGAAGAATGAAGAGGGGATAAACGCTGTAAAAGGGGCTGATGCCCATATTCACAGCAATTTGCTGATCCCGATAATCCACAAAGCATTGAAGGCTTGTAAAAGGTCTCGTCCCAAGGTGGGGGCTGCAAACACATTTCCGGCAAATCCGTGGTATGATGATGAGTGTAAGGCAGCCAAGAGATCGCTAAAGGAGAGTGGTATGGACAAAGAATACAAGAAAAAATATATAAAATTAGTGCAATCCAAAAAAACTGAGTATGTTAATGAAAGAAGGAAGGAGCTAATATCGCTTGGGAAGCAGAATCCTAAAGGCTTTTGGAGGGAACTGCAGCAAAAGAAAAAGAAGTTGGAAAACAATATCACGGATATCCAATGGTTAGAGTATGCTAGGCTCCTTTATGAGCGGGTCCACGAGAAAGGCTATCCTCCGGTTGTTAACACATCAATGGAGCTATTCACCGTGGATGATATTAAACAAGGAATAAAGAAGTTAGCAAGTGGGAAAGCGCAGGATATAGATGGGATACAGGCTGAATTTTTAAAGTGGGGGAGTGAAACACTTGCTCCTTACATAACAAGAATTTTCAACAATGTCAATCAGGAAGGCTTCCCTTTGGTGTGGACTACTAGTGTGGTCATTCCTTTGTTTAAAAGTGGAGATATCAATAACCCATCTAACTACCGCACAATTATGGTTAATCCTATCTTTGGCAAGCTCTTTGGGAGCATGGTTGAGCATAGGATCAGCAACTGGGCAGAAAATGAGGGCAAAAGGGCAAAGGGGCAGGCAGGCTTTAGATCTAGGCACTCTACCATTGATCACTGCATCACCCTTAGGCACTTGATTGAGAAGATTTGGGACTGCCAAGGTGAGGAAGCTTATTGCTGTTTCGTTGACTTCAAGAAAGCTTTTGACACGGTGCCTAGGGATAAACTTTGGAATAGGATGGAAGAATTAGGCATTCCTAATGTGTACAGAGCTGCTGTTCATAGGTTATATGAGAATGTTAATGCTAAAATCAGAACAAGTGAGGGTATGTCAGAGTGTTTTGGCAGCGATATTGGAGTTAAGCAGGGCTGCCCTTTATCTCCCACGCTTTTTGGGCTTTACATTGATAAGTTGGAAGCTTGGTTGAGCAAGGATGGGGGGGACGGTATTCAATTGGCAGGTTATGTAGTGAAATTACTTCTATATGCTGACGATCTTATTTTGATTTCAAAAATAGCTCATGGGTTAAGAGAACATTTGAAAGCTCTAGAACACTTCTGTCAGGAAGTGGGGATGCAAGTGAACACCACCAAAACCAAAATCATGATTTTCTCTTTGAATAGAAAAGTAAAACAGCATATCTTTCTTTTTGAAGGTAGTCCGCTTGATATAGTGAAAGAATACAAGTATCTTGGGGTTGATTTTCACCATAAGCTCAGCTGGGAGACTTGTAGATCGAAAAGGATACAGGGAGGTTGGAAAGCCTCTTTCTTGCTGCAAAACAGATGTAGGAAAGCTGAACTTTGGGATTGGAAAACCATGAAAACTCTTTTTGGTTTACTTGTCACGCCAATTGTACTTTATGGGTGTGAAGTGTGGGGAAGCAATATGTCAAAGTGCAGCTGGAAACAAATAGAAAGGATCCAAAAACACCTAATAACAAGCAATCTCAAAGTTAAGGCCACGGTCCCATATGAAATTCTTTTAGCTGAAGCGGGGGCTTTTCCCTTGGAGGCATCGGCGATAATTCGGTTGATAAGTTATCTAAAGAAGATTGAAAATATGGACAACCACCGGTGGCCCAAAGCGGTTATGGAGGAGGCGCTAAACCGTAGAAAGAAAACCTGGATGAAGCAGAACAACAAGTGGCTGAACAAGTGGGACATCAAATTACAGGAGTGTCCTAGCACCAATAGTGAAATAAAAAAATACGTGAAGGAAAAATTTAGGACTGCCATGTGGTCAAATCAGATTGGGCGAAAAAAAGCATACTACGTCAAAGAGTTTAACCCGACAAAGGATCATGGCGAAAAAACGTATTTAGGGGCTGCTATTAAAGGGAAAGCGAGGGTGTTAATTGCACAACTGAGGACGGGATCGCATCATCTTAGATGTGAGACCGGTAGATGGAAGTCTCCTAAGGAAACATGGGAAGAAAGAACTTGCATTTTCTGCGATAAGGGGGTGGTTGAGACGGAGCGACACTTCTTCATGGAATGCACAGCGTATGAAGACATTCGTAAACAGTATGCAAATAGTTTGTGTATGGACGATATGCAGCAGTTATTCGAGGAGGATAAGATCAATCAGGCGGCTAGTCTTCTTGTCAAAATCAATAGTAGGAGATCTGATTTAGAAAAGAGCATGAAAGAAAATTAAGTTTGTTTCTTGGTCCCATAGACTGTTTAGTCTCGTGGACGTCATTAAAATCTTTCAAATCAGATTCAATTAGAAACAACTTCCACCGTAATTACAAGTCAAACAAGGTCAAATGAAACTTTACCTTTTAACATGGTATCTAGTTTCTAGTTGAGGAAAATATCTGCAAAGATAGGATTTCAATTCCCAAGTGGAAATTGTGAGTCAGATGGACACGATTAGGAATTTATAGGATTATTGAGGGCAAGATGAAATATTAGGTAATTTACGCCTAAGGCGTATCCAATTTGAAATGAACCAACCTGATTTTCTGCCATCAACGGGAGAAAAGGGGTTGGGAGACGATGAGACTGAACTCATCCATCCATACAAATATTGACCAAAAAGATACATGGGATACGGTGAAGCGTATTTGGCCGGGGAATCCTGAGAGAGATCAAGATTAGGGGAGAGGGGCCGAAATTACCGTGCACCCCTAACCTCGGCTGGCTTCTAATTATCCTATGTCAAAATTTCAAATCACTCCCAATTTTTTACAGCAGCTTACTTGGCAAGTTCTCTGCTTATAACTAAGGTTTAGACCCATCGGCATGTGTTTTTGTCAAAGGTGTCAAAGACCCCAAAATAGTGCAAGAGACCAATTCCTGGAGTGCATTACATCATGAGTAGTTGTGTACGATGTGAGTATCACATGATTGGTTGCTTTTTAGATCAAAGCATACATTTTTGTTTAATTGCTCGTTAGTCAAATCCCACAGCTATTAAGACATTATATATAAATGACTGTATTGGGTATTATATTCACGATTAGATTACCGCGACTATTGGACCCTTCGCGACTAATGAGCCCTCTCCCTACCTACGTCATTGTCCGGTTTGTTTTTATTAGTTAGCGTTTTTCTATCATTTTTTCTCATTCACTTGGATTCCACGGTATTTTTCCCTCCTTCCACGTTCGGTGGCGGAGACATCTACAGCTGCCGAGTCCCACGCCACTGATCGATGGCCATTCAATGACAAGATTCCGATTTAGCATTTCAATGCTATGACCGGATAAGCCCAATGGCCCAGGTTATTATTATTTTACAATAATTCTTGCCCATTTTCATAAAGCCCGGTACTCGATGGAGAATGAAATGCGACTTTCCTTCATGTTTTCCGGATTTCACAGGAAAATGATAGGCATGGAGAAGTTAGGCATCATATACACATATCGACGCACTCACATTGAATTGTTGTGTGAACTTTCACATTTATTTGTGGAAAGAGTCAGCACAAGAAATGGGTCACGGTTGTCAATAACCTAGGTAAATAGATCTAATAATGAATATTATTTTAGGAAATTATATGTGAAGTAAAAGAAGTATTTATTTATGAGATTTATGATAATAAAAGTATTTTTTTTTGTTAATTATGATAAAAAAATAATTTTGTTCTTTAGAATTTAATTTGGGTTAGGTGAACTTTGTATAAGGTTAAGATTCTTTATGAGTCAATTCTATTTTTTTAGGTCAATCTCATGTCACTTATATTCAATCTCCAATGTTTAATGTTGAACATGAGATTCAATCTCTAATGTTTAGTGTTGATTTGATAAAATGTGTATGTTTGTAATTATGTTCACTTTAATCTTTGTTGTCTAATGATACTTAAGCATTCTTGAATTGTGTGCATTCACATTCTTCTCTATCAACTGGCTTTAATGACTATATCATTGTTGTGCAACAATGTTACATTGTCACTGAGTACCTCAAAGGCCCATCAAACTCATACCAGATGGCAAGAAAAGACAAGATGTTGACAAACCAACCACATTTGCATTTTGTGTTATGTGCCCTCAACCTCCCAAAGCTCGGCGATGTGTAATGCTAACTTTTGGAGCAAATTTTGCACCCACGAAGGCCTGAAGTGGAAATTAACATCCTTCCTTGGATTGTGTCCAAGCAAACCAAAAGCCTAATAAGTCATATTGGGTAGAAAAACATGGTTCTCATATTGGGCAGAAAATCATGGTTCCATTATAATTGAAAGTTTTGCTTTTGATCTTTTCTTTCATTTTAAAGAATATCAAATTTGTATTGAGAATTAATAATTTTTCAAAATCAAAGGATGATGTTCTATGTGAGGAACACCTATTTAGTGACAACTTCTTGTCTATAATGCGAATCTTCTCTTATTTTGGATTGGATTGTCATTAGTATAAATTAGTTTTAGGGATTGATTTTACACTTGTTCTTCTTTAGGCTCATGAATTATCAAGTGTAGTAAGGGCTTTGCTATCTAATTGTCCAAGTAACTCTTTTTTCCATTTGATTCAAATAGATGGATATAGAATACCCTTGGATCCCAATTTGAAAATTAGTATGCATCTACTCTCTTCTTCTTCACTCAAATTGTACCAATAGATAAATACAACTAAATTCATGGGCATGCAAGTGTTTATATCTTGGATAAGAAAAAAGAGCTTAGGGAGAGATTTAATGATGAATTAGATAGCAAATTGGAGATTGATTCTTTGAATGCCTTGGAGGGTATCACACAAGACCTATTTGAGAACTCATTGAGAGTTATACTTGATATTTCAAATGATAGCTTTTTAATGCAAGCACATATCAAACAAGGGAACATATGTTCATGTACCCTCTTCCTCTCTACTTGGACATCTCCCCCTCTTTCTATATCTCTCTACTTCGCTATCCTCTCTATCTCCCTCTGTCTCTCTATCTCCCCCTATTTCTCTCCCCCTCTCCCCCTCTTTTCTCTCTTTTCTCTATCTCTCTCCTTTTCTCTCCCTCCCTCTCTCCATCTCTCCACAACTCACCCTTCATCAATCATTCCCTATCCCCCTATCTATCTCTCTATCTTTATCTCTCTCCCTTTCTCTTCCCATACATCTTTATATCTCTCTTTCTCTTCTCATTTATCACTATCTATCTCTTTCTCCCCCCCTCTCTCTATCTCCCCTATTTCTCTCCCCCTCTCTATTTCTCCCTCACTCCCTCCTTGTCCCCTTATCTATCTCTTTATCTCTACCTCTCTCTCCTTTCTTCTTCCCATATATCTATATATCTCTCTTTATCTTTCCCCCCCTCTCTCTCTCCTATCTATCTTTCCCTCTCTTCATCTCTACCTCTATCTTCCTCTCTCCCAATCTATTTTTGGACATGTCTCTTTCTCTCTATCCATCTTTCTCTATCCATCTCTCTCTTTCCCTCTCCCTCTTCCTAGACATCTATATCTATATCTCTTTGCATCTTATCTCTATCTCTCCATATTTCTTCTTCTATCTAGATCCCTCTATATTTATCTCATTATATGTCTAGCTCTCTCTACCCCTATATCTCTCCCTCTATCTTTATTTCCCCCTCTACCTCTATCTTTCTATCTCTCTCTACTATTATATCTCCCTCTACATCTCTATTTGTATCCCTTTCCCTCTCTATCTTTCTATATCTCCCTCTATCTATATCACTCCCTCCCTCTCTCTATCTATTGAGTTATCTACCCCTCCCTCCCTCTCCCCATCTCTTATTCAATCCATGTCTCCTACTCTATATGTGTATCTCTCTATTTCTCACTCTATGTCTCCCTCTCCCTCCTCTCTCCATCTCTTTCTATCCATATCTTTCTCTACTCATATCTCTCTATCTCTTTATCTCTATATAACACTCAATGATTCATTGTCAAGAAGAGGAAAATGAAGGATTAGGATGCAAACATAACCTTAGAAAGAAGCAAGGAGAAGGATGGATAACCAAAGAACAAGGAACAAGACTTCAAAGTGATCATTAGGTAACATCTCCATCTCCATCTCCATCTTCATCTCTATAGCTATCTTCCTCTATGTCTTTATCCCTATCTCTATCTCTTTAACCCCCTCTCTCTCTCACTCTTCCCCCCTCTATCACTCCCTCTCTCTATCCCTACCTCTCTATTTCTCCCTATTCTAGACATAATATGAGCTTGTTGGTAATGGAAGTTGATTATCATACCAATTTAGAGGTTTGTTTTTATTTTTTTGTTTCTACATTGAGATGTTTGTTGCACAAACATCATTTTTTAAAATGGTCTACTAATTGACCTCATGTACTACACAAATTTATGAAAAAATATACCAATTTTTTCCCTAAATGACATTCCACACTTCTTCGGCGTACCCATTGCACAAAGGTTCAATTGCTACTTTATGTACATTGGGAACTCTAAATACAAATAAATATTGCGGGTTGGGAGTAAAATGTCTACCAAACTCGGGTGACATCATCATGACATATGCATTGCGATTGCAGGGATTTTGAAGTGAGCTATAAAATTATCTTCTAAGTGAAAGATGGAAATTCAATAGGGTTTCAAACTTCCAAGACATTTAAATTAATTTAATTTCGTGTCACTATCATCTTTTCAATAGTTCAACTTTTCGGTGAACTAAGGGATTCGTGAATCAATAAACATTGCAACTTTGTCCAAGTTTATTTACATAATTTTGTTGTTTTGGAGAATAAATGTTTCAATGATGAAATGTTTCAGCTAACCTTGTATTGGTGAAAAAATGTTTTGACTAACCTATGTTTCAAATAACAAATGCTTTGGCTAACCTATGTTTCGGTGAACCATGAAACCTTCAAACTTACTCTGTCTCTTTTGAAATTTAGATGTTTCTTGAGGAACTAGTTTTAGTGAAGATGATCCTTAGAAAACTCACCTTTCAATGAGCCAACGAGTTCGCTAACTAACATTTTTTGGTTGAAACTTAAGACATTTTGAATAGTTTAACCTTTCGTCAAACAAGGTGTTTAGGAAATTGAGACTTCAAAAAATACAAGTTTAGAAATTGAAGTATTTACCAAAAATGAATATGAGATTTTCTATTAGAACTAGTTATTGTGTGAAAACTAATCTGTGTTGGATGGACAGTGAAAAATCGCAAGTGAATAATTTGTTTATTTTTGGGTATTTTTGAAATTTTCAGAAGGTGAATTATGTTATTGTTCTTTGCTCTTTCCATTCATGATGAAATTATCAAATTTTAGGATTTGAGAAATTACCAAGTAACTTTGACCATTAACGTAACTAAATCCAAGGCTTGGAAGACTTGATGAGATTGCTCAACATTGTAAGAAAAACCAAAGCTAAGAAAAAAGGGGGGTCCTTATTTTACCAAAAACAAAATGGGGCATGTTGGGTAGACTAGACAACAATTAGTTCATAATTATATTAGTCTCTATCAATATTTCATTGATAAAGCCTATTGTCACATACCATCCTTGCCTATCTTCTCCAAGATTGTCAAGCATCATTATAATATTTTCAATTCAATTTTTGATATAAAAACCTACTTATATATTTCAAATTAACACACAATTTACCTCTATTATCTTCGATACTTAGGATATTATTGTGAAGTTTTTAGCTGTTGAAGTTTGCCTTGACGAAATCAGAAGAAGATGTGAGTTCGATTTATAGTCGATTCATCTGCAAGCATCAATTAGGTCAGCCTACTTAAATG
Organism: Sequoia sempervirens; assembly: GCA_007258455.2. NCBI lineage: Eukaryota > Viridiplantae > Streptophyta > Pinopsida > Cupressales > Cupressaceae > Sequoia > Sequoia sempervirens. The sequence continues at coordinate 16,672 of VDFB02067040.1, forward strand.
CAACCCTTATTCACCAAAAAGATCAACTATCAGCCTCAAGCTTGTACAAATCCTTTCCAAAAATAATTCACGTGTGCAACACATTACAACATGTCAAAATGGGCCTAAGATAGGTCACACATACATCTACACCACAAAATTAATCCACTACAATATCAATTATTCATTAGGTTGGCCACGAATAGACCTAATAAAAAAATTCAACAACAAAATAATGCCAACTTGCCATACGAGCACCTGTGCACATGAGATTTTGAACTTACAAGCTTCCAATGACCAAGAACCATTTCCCAAAACCACAAGTAATGATATTCATTAGTGGAGGTTTGTGGACCAAAATACCAAAGGATAATAACTGCCATACCAGTTCATAATATTGGATCAAACTTGAACTTAAACTTGAAGTTAAAACTCATATAACATGGTGACATCAATGACAACAAAAATGATGTGTAATAAGATGTTCTTCTCCATTCTTCCAACATCATTTACATGTGTATTCTTTTGTGCCTACATTGGTTTTCCATGGGATCTTGATCTTGGGGACTTGATCACCCCTCTTGATCATCATCATCCTATCTTACTAGCATTGGTACATTTAAGACCCTCTTGATGTGTATTTCATCTACTTTAGTGTGAGTTTGAAGCAAGTTCATCCTCTCACTAAAGTGGGGGCTAAATGTAGTGTAGAAAAATATATCCCTTTACATTTCCACACTTGTTTGGGCCCTTGTGAATTAAATGAACTTATTTTTTTCCTTATTTAGGGTGTTGTAAAGTGTTTTTTGACACTTTCACACTAAATTAGGGTTTTATTAATTAATTGGGATTCTTTATGCTTTAATTGGCCTTATTTTGCATCCACAAGCTTAATTAACACATCTTTTTGAGGATAATCCCAACACATATCAATTAACCAATCCAAAATTAATGTTTTCAGATTGTATGGTCCAAATTTAGTGATCTGGGACTCATACGCCACCTTGGGAATATGACTCCCACCTAAGTTTTGTGTCACCAATTTGGATTTCACCTTAATCTAAGCATTTTTGAAAAAGATGTCCCAAAGACTAACCTAATGGGACTCATATGCCACTTCTAATGTATGCTTCCCGTGGGGATTGAACCTAAATTAACTCAAATTCTTGGCAGCATTTTATTCTCCTAGATCTGATGTTGGCTTGTAGTATTGTATTTTGAGGAATTTTGCATAAACCAATATAAATATAAGGTTATTTCACTCATTTTCCACCTATCAAGCAATCAAGTGACCTAAAAATTTCATGAGAACATTCTTTATAGAAATTTTTAGTTCACAAGAACATACAAGGGTTCACAAGAGCATTCAAGAGTCTTAAAGAGTTGATTATCAAGTGTTTAAGAGCATTATTCAAGTATCGAGCTTCATGTCAAAGTCATCATGTATCATGTTTGTTTTTGAGCTAAAATTTGTGATGTAGGGTTTCATGATTCAAGCAAGCATTCAAGTCAAGATCTACATCCTTTGGAGCCATTTCATACATGTTTGCAACACTTTATTTCTAGGGTTTGGTGAGTTGCAACATATCATTTTATTCATTCATCATTTCTCCTTTCTATTTCATTTCATTTCAAGGTTTGATTACCAAAATTGGGTTTGACCAAGGAAAACCCCTTTCTACTAACAAAACAACATATTTCCCTCTCTTTAGTGTGTGATTTGCAGATCTAGGTTGAAGACACATTGAAGAGCAAGATTGGAAGAAGTTGTCAAGATTACAAATTTTTCCAAGTTCTCACCTTGTTTAGAAGATCACTAGAAGAAACCTATAGATCAGAATTCAACATTTCAGATCTAAAAATCAAGTTGAGAAGAAATAGCAGAGATTGAAGAGAAAATTTAGGTCTTGATCCTTTGAAAAAGCTAAGCAAGATTGATAAACACTTCTGACGTATAAGTTCTAGTACAGTTAAATTTCTAGATTTCAAGAGTTCCATACTTATCATCACCAACTTTTATTGCTGCCTAGAAACCCTAATTTGGGACTAAATCACCCATCCTAGCATATGAGTCCCGATGTGCATTAAATTCAACATTTCCAACATTTCAGGTCTCCATTCAAGCTTCTACAAGTTCTTTAGCTACACCTCTCTGATTTCTCAGTTTTTGTTTCGATTTGCATTCATCTCTAGGTAATTTACTTAAGGTTTGCACACCATTAGGTTTTTTCAGTAGATCGTGCATATTACTTGTCTTTCCAAGCCCTAGCTTGGTGGTGAACCCATCCTTAGTATGTAGAGATTGTGATAGTTGTTGATTATGATATATGTCAATTCTAATTGATGACTCTATTCAAACTTACACAACATATACATGCAATATTGTATTTCAAGAATATGAGCCTTAATGGCAAAAATGATGACTTTCTATGTTAGTTTCTATAAGGTTTATAATTAACTCAAATAAATTTATTTGCATCATCATTCAAAAGGCATGCATTGAGAGTTTAAGTATTTGCAAACTTAACCAACTATGGCTTCCAAGTGAATTAACAAGTAATCTCTCTATTCAAGCTTTGTAAAGTAAGTTTCCTTCCATTTAGATAGGTGTGTTAGGATTTCTTGAGAATTTTGTAAATTCTCTCGACATAATTAAACCCTTGCTATGAACCATAGCTCGTGTTTGAGAAAACCTTTATCATGAGTCAATCCACTTCAAAAGCAAAGAGTTCAAGGGTGGGTTATGAAAAGGACATAATTTAAAAATAGCCTAGATCATCAAAGAGAGAAAAGCATGCTTGAGGGTCTAATGTTCTTATAGAGAGGTTGGTGTATAGGGAAAGCTCCATTAGAGATACAACTATTCCCTCTCAAGGTTGGAATCTATTTGAGTATGGATATAAAAGGAGTCATTTGTTTCAGATAGAGAGTATTAGGTAAACATGGTATGAAAATATTCAGTTGGTTTACTTGAGGTCAATTTCCTCATGAAATGAAACTTTTCATGCTATTTGTATGGTTTAACTCATTTAAATAATCAAATATATTGAGTTCAATTGTAATAATGTTTCTTGCAACTTTCTTAGTTAGATTAGATAGAGCCATTGTCCCCACTAAATTCTTTTACGGTCCGGCTTAACCACCACACTCTAAGTGCCGACTTAGGTGGTCGGCCCCACATCCCCGTCAAATCAGACTTTCCTTTCCTTTTTGTTTGCATAATATCGTCTACGGTTCCCGTTTTCGTTTGCCTCTACTGTTTAAAGCAATTTTATGTGTCGTTTATACCGTGGGAGCTAAAAAATGTACAAAGCTGGCCACTTTGTCTGCAAGGGAGCATGCTCTCCAATATCTACCACTCCAAAGCAAGCAGATCAAATCTTTTTAAGAAAACTTGTTGCCATCCTTAATGTTCTACTATCGGAAAGGGTAAGTATATAGTTTGATGCAGGGTTTTTAATCCCACATTTTTCCAGTGAAGAAGAGCAAGGGGAAGGAGGCTATAAGTAGAGGCTTCAAGATATAATCTTTAACATCTAATATAGAGGTACTTATTACAAACAATATTTTCAATTTCAAGAGTCAATTATGATATCGAATGCATTGTGAAACTTAAATTTATAATTCTTTATTATATTGGTTAGATTTATTCACATTTTTTTTACTTTTAATTTATTTTTAATTATATTTTGAGAAGTTTTTTTTTTAATTTAAAATATATATTTTTATTTTAAAAATTATTTTATTTTATTCAAATAAAACATGTAAATTACTTCAAAGAAATAATCAATTTCATTTTAATGGTTTTCATGAATAGAAAAGGAAAAAAATGAAGGTAGACAATCACATCAAAAAATATTGAGATTGATTTGAAAACTTCACAAATAATATTTGGACATGGACTACATAAACATATTTCATTGAGAATGTGTTATATTTATCAATAAAATTACTCTACAATGAAGGTTTCTTGAAAGCTTGAAGGTCTTATTTGTGAGAGATGTCAACAAGAGAAAAATGGACACTAAATTTTAAAAAAATAAAATGGATCGTAGTCAACTACCTGAACAATT
>VDFB02067041.1:0-17350 GCA_007258455.2 Sequoia sempervirens
TCTTTCATGAGTAATGGTTCACAAGGGCCTATCTCTCATGAGCTTGAATATTCACTCTGGCACTTATTGCATCCAGGTGATACTCACTGGAGTGAATCACCAGGACCCCAGGGAGGTCACCCTTCTTAGTACTATTCTGGCTTACGCACATTTAACCATGGATTTTCCTCACAATGAGGCCTGCTTCGCTTGCTATCTGATTTGTAAAACCCTTAAGCAGTATTGTGCTTTATGAACTATTCATTGTGGAGCTGACTAGCTCTTTCATTTTTATGCATTTGGTGTTTCTGCAGTACATTATTGTGTAATATCATTTTTGGGATTCAGCTGTGTGTAAATATCAAGTCCATCACCATGACTCATCTTTTGTAAGTAGTGGCTCACAAGAATCCATCTCTCACAAGCTTGAATGGCCACTTGGCACTTATTGCATCTATGTGATACTCACAAGTGTGAAGTGCTGGGGCTTTGTAGAAGGTCACCCATCCTAGGATTATGCTGGATTAAGCATGTGTAATATTTAATATGTCTAGCAAATCTTATTAAATCAATTCTAAACATTTAAGGTATGACAAAATGTCTCCAAGGTTAAATCCTTAAAGAGTTGCATTAAAAGACATTATTACTCTTCATTCATCTATAGGGATGAAGTATTGGACTCCAATCCTTTTCATAATCCCAAAAACTTTTGCTGGAACTGAATTTCTGCAATCTGTTTGAATTGATGTGGATGTCTACTATGCTTGGCAATCAATTATAGAAGTGATGGGAAATCTTGGTATTGCAAAAAATCCCAGTTTACCACATTAATGATGTATGTTCTTGCAAAGGTGGTTTGAACACAGATAAACAACTTCCGGACTTTGAAGGTTGGTTTCCCATTTGATTCCTTTGTACATCTTAAATGAATTTGCATTACTAACATCATGAACTCCTAAGCAGGATGCAAGATTCATTGTTGAAGGCATGCAACATTATATCAATCTATTTAATGATTTTTTATTTACCATAGTGCAAAGGCTTCAACTTGCGATGAGTAGGTTGCTTGAATAGCATTTGTCTAGACACAACCAGACTTTGGCTTCAACTTGAATATGTCGAGGCCTTTCCTTGTTCATTTGTGCTTTCTGTTTTGCTTGAGTGTAAACAAGAATATTCGGGATTGTTAGGACCCTTACATCTTAACCTTCTATTACTATTATTTTATTAGCATTGTAATAATCATAGTTTCATTATTCAGCTTGGATGCCTATTTTGTATGTGGGGCCGACCCTTGAGCATTAGGGTTGTTAAAATGATTTAATATTGAATCATGTGAATTTATGCCACATGCATTGAGTACAAAGAAGAATATTCAAGACTTGTTGATTAAGGTTCTTCACATGAGAAATAAATGATTCAACAATAAATTGTCATTTTTCTAAGTTAGTAGTTGAATGAGTCAATGTCAAAGGAAGCTCATAAGGAGCCATGGGCTGAAAACCCATAAATGCCTTAAAGGGATAATGAATAGTCAAAGTATGTATTATGGATTGCTATGGTATATTCACACCATAGTTCCATGGAGTTTCTTGATGGGGGGATGGGGGACAAGGGCCTAAGTTTGGGGTGGTGGCGTATGGCGTTGGGGTAGGGGGATGGTGGTGCAAATACATATAGTACTTGAAAAATTAATTATAATTTTTTTTTGTAAGGAATAAGTATAAGAATTACAAATGAAATGACATACTAAGTAAAGTTTAAACTACTGAACATTACAAATATGGCAATGATTACATTGAACATTAACAATGGTGGGTGGCGGTTTGAGAGCAAATGCCCTAGTAGGGTCGAAGGTTAGTGCCCCTCACAGGGGTCTAGGGCCAGAGCCCCTAGCAGGGTCAAGGGGTTGAGCCCCCACCACCAAGCACAAATTAAGGCCTTCAAAACCACACAAACCTTCATGGTGAATGTCATTTTCACAATTCTATCACTTAGTTTTTGCAACACCAAGTCCATATTATTCTTGAACGTAGGAGTGGTTTGAAATGAGGTTAGAAGGAAAATTTATAGAGTGTTTTGGGTTTGGGTAGGGTCCACAGGCCATTAGGGTTCGACCTGGGCATGAGATTAAAAAAAAATGAACTATTTGATTGCTTGGATGTGGGAGATCTTATTTTTTGGAATTTAAATGCAAAAATTCTACTTCTTTTTAGCATATGATGATTTAAAAAAAAAAACTTAGATGCAACATTTTGCAGCCAAAATGAAGTAAAATGATTTAAACAAAAAAAATGAAAAACAAAAAACTTACCTGTGCTTCAAATTTGCCTTCAAAATTCACCGAAAGATTCCTTCAATCTTCTCTCAATAGCAAAACATTGGAAATGGTGTGTTTGTTGTTGGGAAGGGTTTTTATGCAAAGCAAAGCAAACTAAGAGTGTTTTTTTTTGTTATGAGGGGCATTTTTGACGTAGTGGCCTTTTGTGCCTGTGCTGACGAGTTTTTTGCACGGACTCATCGAGCTTCTGGTGAAAACTTACCAAAATTTCAGTGAGTTAACATTGCAAAAAATCGCAAGTGGTTTGACTTAGTGAATTTTCGTTGCCTCGTTGAGTTTTCGGCAAGTCTGCCAACTATGCTTACTCCATTTCTACGTCCACTTCCCTTTGTGAAGTAGGCATGTTTTTCCCACATCCATTCCAATCCATCATGTAGAGTTCTAGTGGAATTCTTCTGTCTTCCCTTCACCTCTTGACCTCTTTCCCTTCCACCTTTTCCCACATTACCTCCAATCCTTTCTTGTAAACTTTTAGTGGACATCCAGACTTCCATCCCCATATCCAATCCTAGCCTCCAATCTTGCAATGAAACCTTTGTTGAGTATTTTGTCATTGATGTCAAGGTCGAGCTACTTGCTTGGGTGCTTGAGCTAGTTGCTTGCTTGCTTGAGCTACTTGGTTGTTTGCTTGAGCTTCTTGTGTGCTTACTTCACCTACTTGTCTGCTTATTTCGTCAGCATATCTTGCCAAGTCAGATTTCCATATCAACAGGTTGAAAATTATGGATGTTCAAAGGTTGAGTCTCTATGCTGGCACGTTTCTTTATTTTGGCAACGGCCTAAATATTTCTTGTGAATTCTTTATATTGTTTGCTTATTTGAAAAAGGCATTTTAGTGTGGAAGCTCTATTTGAAAATGAATTTATCGTCATCTTCAGTTAGTGGCGGCTCATGCCGACTATGCAAAGTCAAAGAAGATGTTATGAATAAGTCGTGGTCATTAAATGTCATGATTCTTTCCTTGGCGTGAACTCTATTTGGCATTATTTGTATAAAAGTTTATGCATCGAGTGTTGAATTTTTTTTTTGATATGGGCTAAGTTCATGTGTGAATAAGGAGAATAATATCGTGAGAATTAAATCTAGATAGCTATTTCCTTCATAGTTCTTAGTGCAGAAGTGAATATTTTTTGTGGTGTTGAGTTAAATATTTTATGCGTTAATGGCTACGGGGCGACTAAATGATGTTAAAGATGATATCGGTTACTCTTGGCGCGACTATGTTATGAACTTTTGCTGATGAAAATCTAGTCAATCTTGTGAATGGTCGTAGCCTTTAAAGAGTCTGTTGTTGTTGCCTTCACTTGAGTAACGACTAACATTCATCCTTTTCTTAGGTGGTTTGTGTGGCATGAGTTTTTTTATGAGTGGTTCTTGAATTCGGCATTGTCTAGTGGTCAGCGAGCTGTGAGTAGTGTGCTGAGAGAGTTTATATGAGCTGAGTGAAGGCTATTGAGGTCATGTGTTTTCCAGGGATGTGTTGTCAAATGACTTCGCTCTAAGGGATGGTTGAAATTCTCTCTGGTGTTAAAATCTATAGCTCTCCATCTATGTGTTTTGTGTGGCTGAAGGTAATTGATGGCATCTTGTTTCTAAAGAGACCATGCTCATTGTGAATTAACAATGCTATACTCATCGTTCTAATTGGAGGTCGACTCTGGGTGGAAAGATCATCCCTGTATGCCGTGAGATGTATTTTGGGGCCTCACGCGAAGATAATCGTGAGCCGAGTGTTTGCTACTGATATAGTCTCCTTCCTTTTGGTTGGGCCGTGTGAATGCTATTGCCATTTTACTTCTAATGCGGGTTTCATGCATTTTTTTTAAAAGACTTATTCCTTCTGAGTCGAGTTTATGTTTGACTTGGCAAATAGTGTGGTCACTTATCTGCAAAGTGGTTGTGGACGCGTACATGTAGAGATGCATGAGTTAATGCATAGTGGTGGAGCTGCAAGTATTGATATAGGTCTTCATGGCATAAAATCTTTTACAGACCATCTATTATATGCTTGAGCAGTATCGGTTAGCTTCATGGTAATGAAGCATACTGTTGATCATTTGCTTTTGTATGCTTAAAGGCAATTTTAAAAATAAGACATCTTTATCGTCATTCAAGTATGTGGGTGAAAAATTAGAAATGATAGAAGGCCTATTCACGATTTTGAAGAAATATATGTGAAGGTGTGCTGTTTATTCATATCAATTTGTTAGTGCGCTTTTGAGGTGGGTGGTTTTGCAATACTCGAAATGAGCATGCCTTGAAGGATGATAAATTGAAAGGGTTAAGGTTTGATTGCAGATTTGGTTTTCTGAACAAAGAAATCTCAGAGATTGATCGGTGGTGGGGTCTTTCAGTTGTTGTGTAGATTGTGATTAGAATTGCAATAATGCGATATTTCTCAATGTTTTAGAAAAGCATGTGTTTGGAATCAAGAATTCTTTGAAGTTTGTGTTTTAGAAGTCTGAAGTTGGTGCTTTAGTTATTTCAAAGTTGGTCCTTTGAGAGAGTTGGTGCTCACTTGTGTATTTGGGTTGGTGCCCTTTGAAGATAATAAAAGCAATATTTTGCTGTGGTTTTTTACTTGAAAGGGTTTTCCACGTAATATCGGTGTTCATGGTGTCTAATGTTTGATCTTGCTATTTGATTTCTGTTTTATATGGTTTAAGTTTTAAAGTTTGAAATATTGATTCAACCCCCCTCTCAATATTTCTTGTGTGCTCTTCAACCTTGCATCTTTGTCTTGCATCAAACTCTCACATTTCTTTCGAATTGCCTCTATCACTTGCTGAATCTTCTCAGGATGCCATTAATGACCCTATTTGACTCTTGCAACTACTCCAAGAGGTTTTTCTAGCCTAAATACCATGTTCATCCCAAGGGTGCAGATTTTTTGCAATATCAACTTTGGATGATGAAGAAGTCTAATTCACCATGAATGTGATGATTGAGTTCTAGATGCCGATGAACTTCATGTAAGCTCCAACCCTCCCATTCAATAGATTTTGTGGGATTTCACTTATCTTGCATGCCACATTTATGACCTCTAGTTCTTTGTTGAATTCTTGCAAGTGATCAGGTGACCAAAAAAAGTGCTACATATACTAATTTGCTTGTCATTCAAAGGGTTGGTCATTTCTACATTTCCACATGATTGCAAGCATTGAGGAATGTCTAGGGCTTCAACTCTTGCAAGTTTAGTTGCCTATAAAGTAGCATGTTTTGTAAATCATTGAGAGGTCGTTTTATTGTAAATGGTGCTTGTTATTGAACATTTGTAGATCTTATGGTGAACTTCTATGTGGCGAATTGTGACAACATTCTAGCTTAGGGTTTCTTTTTGCCACATTTGATAGTATGAGTGTAATAAAGATTTGATAATGTCACAACATTTTAAGTCATTGCAAGCATTATTTATAATGATCTCTTCTTTATTGCATATGGATTTTAAGAGTTTGGAAAGGGATTATTAAGTGTGTTCGGTTATTTGATATCATATCTATGGTGTATATTTATGCATAGCTTAGATTCCGTTATGATTTCAATGTGTTGTTTCTTATAAATTGGGATCTATAACCCAATAGATAAGGCACCGGTCCTACAAGTTTATAATCCACCATACGTTCAAATGAAAAACATCTTTCATTAGTAGTTTAGGAGTTGGTTAATAGTTTGTATGCACCTCATCATTCAATTATTCATTTAGGGAAGCATCTATAGTGAGCTATAACAACTCTCATCTTTAAGAATCATGTTTTGCATTCCTACATCTTGCATCTATGCAATGATGTCTTTATTAGCTTAATAGAGGTTTTATGTGTAGTTGGTTAGTCTTTGATCTAGTGACAACTTTTGAGCCCAAGCATATATTGGACACTGCTAATGTATATTTAGTTTGTCTATCGTTTGTTGTGATCAATCCTATTGAGGATACCTCTAGGAACACCCTTCCGGGTTTAGTTGAGCCCAAAGTGGAGAGATCATCCACTCTCAATAGTTGGCTTTAAATCACTTGTTAGTTTTATGATCAGATTTAATGCACAGAAAATTAATTCAATTCAGACACAATAACACAGCAGATACCCTGGGAAAACCCTCCTCTTGAGGGAGAAAAACCCAGCAACAATATATCACTTATATATTGAATCAACACAATAATGTTGCCTTTACAATGAGACAATATGAAGGCCAATAATGAGCATCACAATCTGATGCACACACAGAAATATAATGCTATCTTCAGATGAAAGAACCTCAGCTTCCAACTATGCCGAACTGCCTTGAAGAATAACACTCACTTGACAAAATGGATATATGAAACTTTTTTTGAATGAACAATGAGAAGTGGTGCATATATATACACGAGTGAAAGGTTGTCACTCTTCAAGACAAGTCGGCCATCATAGAGAAAGACGTCCTTTCATAGAGACGCATCCAATAAGAGACAAGTCGGCCACATAAGAACTCGAGCCTTTCAAAGAAATCGCGTCACTCCAAGAGATCGACTTCCTTGATAAATTGTGCCTCTTCATAATTGAGCCAATAACAAATGTAGACTGATGTTTAACAAAAGGACGTGGCCAATAATAATTAATCATTATTTAATGAAAAGACGTGTATCTTCATTTGTCTCAAGTTGGCCAAGATATCGAATATCACAAATACAATTCAAATAGCCGTTGGCTATATTTGAATTGCCTCAATCGGATCTGGAAGAAGCAGCCCGACGCTGCTAAAACATCAACATCACTCACATTTTGTTGATGAGTTATTTGATCCGACTTCAAGATGATATTTCCTTGGCCTTGAAGCAGATTGATTCCTCTAGGAGTATGAGTAGCAATTTCAAGAACCAACAACAGCATCAAAGTTTAATTTCAGGAATCCACTAGGTGGTTTTGTCCATTGAGGTTGTGCCCTATGTGATGAGCCCTGCTGGCTCTCCGCTCAAAACCCCCAAATTCTTAAGTCTTTAATTGTTTTTTAAGTTTTTAAAGAAATCTTAATAGACAGAAGAGAAGGGGCGCAGCATATTTTTGCTCATAAAATGAAATTTAAAGCAAAAATTCACAAATTGGAAATACATAAGCTATTATTATACTGAGACAATTAGAATATGCATAACAGACATACCCGAAATACTCCAGTTATTTTATATAAAGCAATAGCCAGTTCTACAGCCGGAAATGGTGAAAATCAGCATAAAAGCACGCCAAAGCTCCAGAAGGGGTTTCTCCTGCTGAGAGATAGGTCACAAAGCACTGAAATAGCTAGCCGCCCATGATGGATGCCAAAACCCTCTCAAAAAGAAGGCGTTTTCCTTAACTGCTTCACACGCCTTTCTCAAGGCACAAAAACCAAGGTAGGCCGTACGGCCATGAGCAAGAAGGAAATGAATCTCTGAAGAAGAATTCCAGAAGCAAGAAAGTACGCCACCAAGAACCCCTCAGTTATTATCAAGCACAAACAACTGCATAAATAAAGCTCTGTCTGAAATCTGTAGAACTCCTGTGTGAAGCTCTCAACCGTACGGATTCAGCTGATCTCTCACAGCCTCAAACGTACTCAACACTGAAGAGTTTCCGTTCTCCAATGGACACAATGATCAAACCCTGCTCTCAGGAGAATGCTCAGAGAAAAATGCACAAGGCAATTCGAAATAATCAAAAGGTATGAGTTTCAATTGCCAAAAATGCCTCTTTAAGCAAAAGCACGCATTTCCATAAAGATACGCCCTTTTTAGGTTTTTAAAATATTATAATATTTTAATATATCCCTTTCAATAGTTTGGGCGCACTTTTATAATATTTAAAGTCATTAAAATATTATAATCCCCCTTTTGACATTTAAGTGATATAAAAATATAAATAAAGTCAATGTGACTTTATTAAAAGGGCGTTTTAAGTTAATAAATTAACTTAATCACTTAAATTTCCGTAATATGCTCAAAACTCAGGATAATCTCGTGCCGTCAGAAGCGATGAACTCCTGGAATGCCAACGCTCACTGTGATCTAAACACTGTCCACTGAAAACACGAACAAACAAACTCTCCAAAATGCACCACTGACCCTCTATCCAAACTGGCTAGCCCACAAGGGTCCAATAAAGGGCTAACACACTGTCAACTATGATCATGCCGAAAACGGGGACATTACACCCTAGCTACATTCTTAACTCCTACCCATTTAACAATTGAAATCCATTTTTGTTTTTATTCCTAATAGAGAATGATATTAGGGTTGAGAAGAAGCAAAATGAATAAATTGATGCCTAGGAAGAATTTCTTGGTAAATTGGGGAAGGCATTAAGGAATTTCCTAGATTCCACCATATTGGAAGAAACATCTATAGATCTGGGGGTATTGATGGGGAGAATGAAGATGATGATAGGGATAGCATATACATTCATACAAGTACAACCATTATTTGAACAAAGTGCAAAAAATATGATCCTTATTGATTGGTGGAACAAACTAGAATACCATCATTGGGTTAGTGAAAATCAAATGTCTATCAAAGTGATTCTCTGATTACTTAGGACATTTGTTTCCAACTGTCATGCCCTGTCATGTTTCAGACCCCCATCACAGCCTCTAGTAAAATCACAAGCAGTAATAAAAAGACCACTGCTAGCTAGGACTAATTAATTGATTAACAACTAGACAAGGGTGGCGACTCTGCAAAAGGTTATAATTAATAATTAACAAAAAGTCTTAAGGCAGCGATCAGGTTGCAGAGGGACGTGTCCCTTACCAAGGGAAGGGTATGATAAAAAGCTATGTCTTTTCTCCCACCATGGAGGATATAAAAGGAAGAACATTTCAAAGGGAGAATCATCATGGAATGGATCAGATCTGAACTGGCATTTTAAGAAATCAGTAAATTGATTAAGAAAGTATTGGTATGCATTTGGTTGTATATGCATTTAATGTATAATATTTGATAGGCATATCAATATATATAGTTAATTTCATAATGATTAATATGCAATAAGGAGAGATATGTTATGTCTAAATTAGTAAATAAGGGAAATAGTGAATTTATTTATATTACTATATTCTACATCTTTTTCTTTAAGCAATCATGTGTAGGGTTGGCAAGGAAACATGCTAGGGAAGGGCGGTATAGGTTCTCACAATGTAAGTACACAACCCTAAGTTGGATGGAATTGTCTTGGTTGGATGTTCCCGCCACTTGGGGCTAGGAGAGCGGGGGGGTGGGGGGAGGCTTATGAGCACACCCTTGGGCTTAATTGTGATGAATAGTTTTTCTAGCGCCCTATCTTGCGTTTCTCTCCAATCCCTACCATGATTGGTTATTGGAAAAGAGTTTGTAGATTGGATTCAAGCTTCAGTTGTTATTCATCATTTCATAAATAATAATAGTTCAATTATTCTTAAGTTCTATATCTATTATATAATTTACTATGGAATATTATTTGTAAAACAATTTTATGTTGTGTAATTGTCACTTAAGGCAAATTCAGGCATACTCCAAGTAGGGGACATTACACCAATTGACGGATGTAACACATGAGCTGCTACTATTCTATCTAGTTGCTTGACTTTGCTTGTGTGGATGGAGTAGATCATGAGCCTTGCGTCTCTTCACTAGAGGGCCTACTTGTGCAAGCCATGTCAGTAGGCATTCATGTCATTAGGACAAAGGGATAGAAATGTGGTGTTATATAGGTTATACTCCTACATGTGGTAGACCTCATGTAGTTTGGCAAAGAGGAAGAGCATCTGATACAGGCATAGGAGCCCGGGAAGTATCTTATATGATCCTTGATGGGTGAATCCCTGATTTCTGTAGAGGTCCAGCCAACCAGCAACTATTCTATAGTTTAGTCAGTGATTTGGAACATCAATAGTGAGTTGAGAGACGATGTTGGGTCCCTGATCCTATCAGTCAAGTGCCTTTCCATAGTAATAGATGCCCCCTCATGCAAGTGCTGGCATATATGACCTATTGGCCAAGTTCCAGGATTTCTATCAATTTCTGTAGCATAAAATTCTAATTAGTTGGCAATTAGACATATCATATAATAGATCCAGATATACCAAAAGAGAGGAAAGATGGTTTGTCCCTCCTATTTACAGAGATAGTATACAATACAATATTTAGATGCACATTGATGATATATATCTATTTTTATGTAAATACCAAAAGAGAGGAAGATGATTTTTCTCTCCCTGTTTATAAAGATAGATATATATTTAATCAATTAGACAATACAATATTTAGATGCACAATAATAATAATGATATATATCTACTTCTATATGGGTACCAGAACAGAGGAAGATTCTTTGTAGATATAATTCAGTTTTGCTTGTCAATCTTTATAGAGATTCACATTTTTTTAAGGCCTAACGATCTGGGGGTATTCTCTTTAAAACAAATTACTTTTCTTTTTTCAACTGAACACGAGACTAATTTTTACTGCCTTTATGTGTATAGCCCTGATAATTCTAGTAATGAAAGGATACACTTAGATTTAAAAACTTATGCTTTTCTTGTCCACTTACAGATCAGCGAATTTTGTATTTACTATTAAGAAAAGCAATTGAATCCCTAATATTGGATCACCAAACGTGTTGTGATCAGATTCAGCTCTCGAAGGAAGAAAATTATTGCCACGATTTCCAAGGGTATTTTCCATAGAAATGAGCCCTTAATCTCAACACTTAATCTCTTAAGCTTCTTCTAGACTCAAATGCTTCTCTGCAGGCTTCTGAGTGTTATATGCTCCTAATGTTTTGTTTGATGTGTTGTTACTTTATCTCTATTGATCTTCACTGGTTTTAATCACCTGCTCAGCTGTCCTCTAATTTTTGTAAATGATCAGAATTATTAATCAAGATTCAAATTCTAAATCCATAGGACTGGTGCCAAGTAATGGTGTTATGGAAGGAACAGTCTGCATATTGATTTTTTTTTTATGTAGTTTCAGATAATGATTAGTGGCAAATCAGTTAATAACCTAGTCATAATTCCAAAGAGATTCCATCAGATGAATTATTCTAATCATGAAATTCAGTTAACATTAACAATAAACCCCAGGAAATCAAATCCAATGAAAAGAAACATTCGTTGGTGATGGACAACCAATAACTGTATTGCATAAAAAGAAATTTGAAATTACTTATTCTTTTTCGTGTTTTTTAGTTTCTTAACTTTGATGCATATATGCCCATCATTAAGATACGAGTTTAGGAATCTTATGGATACCTTATGTTTCAGATTCAGAAGTACCAGTTTTTAGAACCGAAAAGCCTCTGATGAATAGGAAAAGTTTACATCTGAAAAGGAAGATCATGGGCTTTGGTCAATGTTTGATGATAAAGTCCTGGTTTTATGAAAGTCAGAAAAACAAAGAGGAGACACAGAAGGATTTACTCAAAGCTTGATCTTGATTTCCCTTATATTGTAAATATGGCATCATGAATCAAAACATTTGTAAGATGGTATCTATCATGCTGTGTAAAATGCTGATACTGTAAATTCCCTGATATGGAACTGCATTGATGTTGTAATGATCCTAATGCCGGCTAGGCATATACATGATATGTAATGGACCTTAAACTATATTCAATACAAAGAAAAAAAAATTGTAAGAGCAAAACCAAAATGGCAATTACACCCCTAGCATTTGATGCTAGCTCATACTCCAGAGCATGAAAAGACATTGCCATGCAGATCCAAACAAATTGTTAAGACACTGCGTTTGGTTACAAAGCCTCTTGAGCCTCAATGACAACCAGAACTTCTTAGAGAAATAATGACTTATTTGAGGTAGCTTGGTATGATATTGGGTTAAATATTGACCATCATTGCAGGAATACATTAAATAAAGGAAGCGTTTTTGTTTCAGATAGAGTTGACTCCCACTGAAAGGCAATCAACCAGGTGTAACACCTCGGAGCCAACAGCAACACTGCCGTTCTCTTAAATTATTGCAGTAGCTGTTTCTTCTGTGCATAATATAATCTGTGACTTACCAAAAAAACATCTTATGTTGTTTATGCATCAGAAAGCTGAAATGACAAGGCCATAAATAAGCTTTTCCCTTTGGAGTAGCCAAAGGAGATGATCAGTAGATAGATATCCACTCATTAACCCAGTGCTTTTGGTTTGAGCATTTCAGCTCATTCAATCAAGTGATACCCCACAGAAAGCAAAGTTGATGCAAAAGTAAGATTTGAAGTGCAAGCCAATGCATTTCACCTCTGACAATTTTGATTCTTTTATGAGTAATAATTAATGTTATAATTCCATTTTATCTGTTTGCCAACCAGTGGTCCACTCGAAATCCACTACATTATGTGCAAGTGCCAAGATTGACACAGAAATTTGATGCCAGGCATTTTACACAATGAAAACCCAGAAAAAATTACAGCAGGGTTATATTTCTACAGATATGACAAGAGTGAATTCAAATCCAACATAGGCACTCAGGGTTTTAATGTTCTTACAAAATGATTGAGTTACCCTTTGCTCGGTTGGAGCTACAAAGAAGTGATCTCTAACCAGCTTGTGTGTCTTTACAAACACTAAACAATATATATTTATTTGTATTCATAAAATCTTGTATATCTTTAGGCTGCATAAATTGGAACACCTCCGACCCAGGAAAACCACTACCACATCTGGACTCTTCAAGAAAATACCATACACAATGGTAAAACCATGTAATCCTGAATATCTCGTTCTTTTGCTTTAACTTAGTGAAATGAATACCCTTACCTGCTTGAAATATTTCTTCCATTGCATTCTCACCCCTACAAAACCAGGCTCAGAAATGAGAGAAAGGTACACAGTAGCATCCAGGGTAGAGCACCAGCTTCCCTGCAGAATAGTAATTACTGGCCAGGTTGACACACTAATCCTGTTTGTTCTCTGATTGTTCATTAAACTATCTTTCTAAACTCATTTTGAATTTGTTTAGATTTGTAGAATACTTCCCATGTTAGTTGAGCCCAAGCATGGATTGGCTATGCTTCACATATATTAAAGCTAGCGATCATTAGCAAATATGAGATGGTGATGTAAATGCAATTTTTTTCTTTGATAAGGAATCAAATTTCATTATGAATGAGTGGACCTTCAAATAATATTTCTTATTGGAAGGATATTTATTCTTCTCTTTGTTTGTTCTCCTCTTTTCTTACACATATCCTCCATACTCCCAACTTTTTGTTTTTATGCACATATATGTTTTAGATATTTTACCCACTCATTTTTTAACCACAATGACATTTGTTTACAGAAGAAAATTCTGTTATTTAGGATTTGTCTAATTTTAATTTATTGCACATTGTGTCGCCACAAGGGCCAGGATATTGATGTCTCTCGAGCTTGGTGTTATATGCTTAAATTTTCTTCACTTTTCATTCTAAATGGCATAAATTCTGATTTTTTCATAGCATGTTCCTTATTTGATTTTCACCATATATTGGTATCTTTAGAGTAATGGTCTGATAGACACTGGCTTCTATGTGCAGGTACCATGCAAATCGTATGCTCAGCTTTTATGCACCAGGTTTAACTTTTAGCTTTACTTGTTCATTCTTATATTATTGCTATGGTACCAGGATGCTTCTTTTCGCAGGCCTTCAACATGAAGTTTTTATGCTGATAATTGCATAGTACAACTTAAAGGCATAGAATGATAATAAACATATCACCAATTTTGTGCAACTCTACTTGGAAACTTGCTAACACATCATTTCTTAGCCTTTGTATATTGGCTGGATAGAAGAGGTATGATCTTGTATGCAAAGATACTTTGAGATGCCAAACTCCTTATGATTTAATGTGTTATTATGTATTACAAAAACAGCACACAGAAAGTTAACCAAGATTGCATAAAAATCCATCAAGAAATAAGGAGCAAAAGCATCCTTATACAGGATTACAACTCATAGGATAAGATTGAAAACTCATAGGATAAGATCCACATAGGATAAGATTGACAACTTATAAAGCAAAAAGGTAAATCTTATCCATAGAGGTTATGGATGACAAATATCTTAACCACAAAGGATAAGGATGACAACTCATAGGAAAAATATCTAAAGTCAACATGACTTTATTAAAGAAGATCCTAAAGTCTATCCTAAAAGCTAATTGACCATTACAACATAAAATGTTTGTTTAGTACCCTCCCTTAATGGTCATTCTACTAACTACATCAAGCTTATCCTGAAATTTTACAAATCTATTAGGACTCAAAGGCTTGGTAAGGATGTCTGTAGTTTGATCTTTAGAAGGACAAAATTGCAACATTATTGATCCATCTTCTACAAGTTGCTTGATGAAATGCTTGTTTAACAATGCCAATGAAGCTCCACATGTTTGGTATGCTTGCGGAAGACTAGATTCTTGGCAAGCTTTAGCACCCCTTGATTGTCTCAAAACAAGGGTGAAGGCCCTACTTGAGACATTTGCATGTCTGAAAGCATCCTCAAAAGCCATACTGCCTCACATGCTACTTTGACGGTTCCCCAATACTCTGCTTCTATCGAGGAAAGAGCTATTGCTTGTTGCTTCTTATTGGTCCATGTGACTGCAGTTGTACCAAGATTGAAAACACACCCAAAAGTGGATTTCTTGTCGTCAACAAAACCTACCAAATTTGAATCTGTGAATCCAACCAGCCTAGGAAGCTAGGATCTTTGCTTCTGCTATATAGAATGCCAAAGTCAAGTGTCCTTTTCACATATCTCAGTACCCGCTTCGTTGCAACCCAATGTTCTACCTTTAGGGCTGTCATAAAACAAGAAATGTAACTCATAACCTAACTCAAATCAGGTCTAGTGACTTTAAGATAGATAGGGCTGCCCACTATTTGTTTGAATGTTGACTCATTGATAACTTTTGAGTCAGTTTTGGCTGAAAGCTTCAACCCTTTCTCCATAGGTGTAGACGAGATTTTGCAATCCGTCATTTGAACTTGTCTATCAAACTCGAGGCATATTTGAACTGAGAAATAAAAATACCACCATTTGTTTGCAAACCTACACCTAGGCAATAATGTAAGAGGCCTAAGTTTGTTATGTCAAAAGCCTTGCACAAATTACATTTGATTTCTTCAATCAAATGTGCCTCACTACTTGTAATGATGATATCATCCACATAAATGACCAAAAGGATGATTTCATTGCCTATGCTTTTGACGTATAAATTTGGATTTGAAGGACTTAGGTGAAATCCATTTTGCTCCAAATACCTATCAATCTTTATGTACCATGCCCTGGGTGCCTGCTTTAGGCCATAAAGAGCCTTTGTTAGTCTACATACTTGATGCTCCTTTCCTGCAACTTGAAAACCCTAAGGTTGAGTCATGTACACTTCTTTGTGTAAGTCACCATTGAGGAAGGCAGTCTTCACGTCCATTTGGTGGACTTTCTAGCCAAACTGTGCTGCCATGGCTAGACATATCTAGATGGTTCGCATCTTTGCTGTAGGAGTAAAGGGTTCCACATAATCAATAATTTCTCTCTATGAGAACCCTTTAGCCACCAATTGTGCTTTGTACTTTTCAAGTGTACCATCAGCTTTGTACTTGAGTTTGTACACCCATTTGCAGCCAATGCGTTTCTTCCTTATTGGAAGATTTGAAAGAACCCAAGTCTTATTTTTCATAAGACTTTGAAGCTCAATTTAAATGGCCTTTTCCCATTCAAGTTTATCTTTTGCCTCAGCAAACACTTGTGGCTCATACACTCCTTGAATATTGGCCATAAGAGCAAAGTTAATTGTGTTTTGCTTGCTCTTGCCTTTGGATGATCGACCCTCGACCATTTCTTCATCTCGACCATCACCAATGAGTTTTTCCCACCACTTAGGTCTCTTTGTAGAAACTCCATCCAAATCAGTGTGGTCATTATGACTTGGGCTTCCTATTTTTATGTAATGTCCCCTTCTCAACAGTGATCAATGCAATTGGCCGTTAGCCTATCTTGGAGGCCCGCAGGCTAGTCGGAAGCAGAAATTAGGGTTTCCTATTTTCTAGAAGGATGTTTTGGAAGTTTTGGAGGCTTGCATGTTGGAGGTTTGCAGTTTGGGTTCTGGATTCCTTCTGGGTTTTCGGAGAGCTTTGCAGTGGTGTGACATGCAACTGAATTAGGTAACTTTTCGGACTTACAATTTTTGGTAAGTTGCGACGGCTACTCAAAATGTGGTTAAAATGCATTTGGTCACTATTTTTAGTAGTATGCTATTTATAGTAAGTGCTATTTTTAGCAGGGTTTCAGCAGGCCAGTTCAAAGGCTATTTCAGGCAAGTCAACTTGAGTAGTTGGTCTCCCACACTCTTGGAGTTATTTTTGGCAGGTTAGAGCTTGTGTTGGGCACTTCTCTTGGTGAGGTAAAATATTTTAATAAAGTGAAATATTGATAAGGCTTGGTGGACGCCTTAATGGAGAGATAAGTGATTTTATTAATGTATTTCACTTTATTATTTTGGATGCCTACATTATACTTTATTTTGCATTTTGATAAAGTATATTGCCTTCTTGAAATGGACGACTTGGAGAGGTGTCTAAATGAAATGCAAATTGCAAATTATTGAAGGTGAATGTGAATTTGAGTTGGGCGCCCTAATTGGGGGGAAAAACATTTGAATTTGTGGGAGAAAAGCTTATAAATAAGAGTGTTGGGCTTCATTCTTGGCATCCATGAAGAAAATACAACGAAGTGCTGCCGAAATGGTTACTCACTCGCTTCGAGGAATGCATACCTCCTAGCAACTTAGTTTCTTGCTTGAAAGATAGCAACTAGCTAAGATAGAGACTGTTCTTTACACCGAAGAACAAATTGTTTAATATTGATGCTTTTTGATGTTTGGTGTGTTTTTACAGCAGTTCAGTTTTTTGGTTTGGTGCTTGTAGAAAGCACGTTTTTGGTTGTGGCTCTCTAGGTGAATTTTTGCTGGTTTTGGGTGTTGCTCCTATGCATTTTTCTACACTAGGCGCCTCATATTGCAAGTTTTCAAAAAATTTAGAGGAGTCTTTGATTTTATCTTGAG
>VDFB02067042.1:0-27086 GCA_007258455.2 Sequoia sempervirens
CTGCTTGAGATAAAGTGCCACACTATTGTACATGTATTTTAGGGATTTTGCATAAGGTTGTGCCATATTTTGTACTTGCACTATATTATAAAGTGCCATGGGGAAGTTGTGTAGTGCCTTTGTTTTTGCCATCACACCTTTGTCCGGTGAGTGTCCCTCCATGATGACAGTGGATCCATATAATTTCCAGCCTCATGCATGTGTGCTTTGTTTTGCACACCACTTTTTCAGTTGCAGGTGCTTTCTTGTGCACTTTCAGATGTTGTTCCTTCTCCTTCATGCACTACAGGGTGTTGCACAACATTTGAGTGGATCTATCAGACTCTCCTAGTCAGCATTATGGGGGGTATTATATTGTTCATGCTAATGCTTCCTCGGTTTCACCTTGGAAGGAATCTTCCATTCTTAGTTGATCAGTGTTTTTTAGAATATTGGTACTTGTGCCATTTGTATCTTTGTTCTAGGTGTTTTCCTTTGTTTTCCATCTAATTTGAGTAGTGTTGTTGGGGGCACTCATGCAGATTGTTGTCTTCTTGATCTTGATCATCCTATCTTCAAAGGAGGTTCTTCAACACCATAACAGTCATCTTTTTGACAGTTGTTTGCAGCTTCTTCTACTTCAATTATGTTCTTCATGCCTTTCATTTCTTTTTTGGAGTAGAGTTTTTCCCATGAGGTTTTCTCTATTTCTCCACTTTACAAAGATTTGGTTGTATTCGGGTACCTCATCAAGCCTAGTTGTTGGGACCCTTGTTTTCTTTCATGCATTGTAGTTACCTTTGCGTTTTTGCACATGTGTTTAGCTGCACTCTTGTTCATCTTAAGGGGGGATGTTAGAGTAAATTTTTTAACTTAATTATGTTAATTAAGTTACCTTTATTTCACTTTAGTTTGCATATTGTGACATTTAATAATTATATTAATTATTAAATGTCTACCTATTAGGGTTACTTTTAGGTTTTTCATGATCTCCTTTTAAGGATTGATCTTTGTAATTATTTCAAGAATTCAGTCAATGCAATATCTCTTGTAGCTTGTAGAGCACCCTTTCTTTTTTGTCTCCATCTCTTATTTTTGTGATAGGTTATTTGCATGTAGGTGATCTTTGGGGTCTATGAGGTTGGCTTTTACAACTTCTACACTTGACCACCCTTGATTTCTTTGGAAACCTTCAGGAGCATTTGGTCTTCATCATAGATTACATAGGTGCCCAATCCTATAGCATGGTAATTTCTAAAAGGGTCGTTGTCTATCTATTCACTTAACAAAGCATCTTCCTAATAATTTTGGTCTTTGGTTGCCTTTTCCTCCTCTAGTAATTCAACTCCATACATTTCTTGCTTGGTGATAGAGGTATGTGCAACTTTGAAATTGATCATGGCTTCATCTGCTACATGTTCAAAATGTAATGCTTCTGATTCTATTTTCATTTTTGCACCGTGCTTGGTTCTGAGAATAAGATGTGACCAATCCAGGGACATGTATCTGCCCACCTTTGAAGTAA
This sequence comes from Sequoia sempervirens, assembly GCA_007258455.2. Lineage (NCBI taxonomy): Eukaryota > Viridiplantae > Streptophyta > Pinopsida > Cupressales > Cupressaceae > Sequoia > Sequoia sempervirens. The sequence goes on from VDFB02067042.1 coordinate 1,505, forward strand.
ATTCTCGAGATAGACAAAGACCGAAAATGGGAGGAACATCTATGATCACAATGTCTTGCCACATAGTGATACTAGGGAAAGCAAATAGAGTTAAAGGAAGTTCCTTGATCACACCTACAGTTTTAACTTTGTTCCCATCAAGCTGCATTACTCCCCTCTTCATAGGTTCATAGCTGAGTCCTAAAGCTTCAGCTATTTTTTTACATATAACCATGGTGCTAGCACTAGAATCAATCATAGCATTGTGTAATAACTTCTTCCCTATAATGAGAGTTAAGAAGAAGGGTTGAGGCTTCAACTTATCTCTGACTTCGACAAGGGATTCTTTTTTGTTGTTTGTAAGGACTTTAGTTGGAGATAGTTGATTAACAACCTTTTTATTGGCTAACTATTTCATCAGTGTTGCATTGATCTTTGCTTGAAGCACCTTCTATAATAGTCTCTTCTACTCTAGGATAGCTAGAATGTCCCATAGAGACACATTAGTGGATGATTTCTTCAATTGTTTTGCCACATTGAAAGGTGGAAAACTTGGAGGTTTCTACTCCTTTGCTCTCATTATGACAATCTCCTTCCGCGATTGATATTGTGGTGACACAATCAAAGTACCGAGCATCTGATCAAAAACACCTTTAGGTTGTGGGTTGGCTAGTTGCAGAGCAACTGATTCACTAGTAAATCTCCTCTTTAACTGAGTGTTACAGTTGAATTGCACTTGCGGTGTTTCAGATATGGAAGTATCATTAGAAAACACTGTTTCTTCTTCTTCTTCCATCCATGAGAAGAGCGTGTGATCAGGAGCGATGTCAGATTCTTCTTCTAAAGACAACCTTGCATTTTCAAGGTAAGAACCATAGTCTCCATTTGTGTCAAGGCATATACATAACCTTCGTGGTCTGACATCACACATTGGTTGCACTGCTCCACCACCTTTTGTTGTAAGTTGCTACGCAGGCAATTCTAAGGCATATACGGATCACTGCAAGGGAAGTACCATAGATTGATATCATCAATGATATTATTCTATCCCAAGGTCAATTCACTACTCAAGCTTGGTGAGGCATTTTTCAGCGAAGTAGGCATCAACACTATTTGGTTGACTATCGAAGCTAGTTGATTAGTGTGAGAACCACCTTAGTGCTAATTTTGTTGATGTTAAGACCATCCACCTTGATAATTCTAATAGGTAGGCTTTGGAGGCATTGATTGGTTTTGCTTGAGGGTGGTTATATCATTTTCCATAGTCTGCCACATTTCTTTAAGATCATTCATTTCATCCTTGGGAGAACCAGATGTAGAGGAAAATTTTTACGGTGGTGTCGCATATGTGTACATTGACTGCAAAGGTGTGGGCATTGATATTTTAGGAAATATCAGTGTGATAGGTCAATGAGGCAACTTCCCGCAATCTATCAAATGATTCTCATCTTGGACGGCGACACCATAAGCATCTGGTAGAGTAGCTCCTCCCAAAGACTTGATCATCATAGAAATATCAGGGTTGATGGACTTCAGATAAAATATGAATGCCAACTCAGGAGTCGGGCATATAGGAATGGGGATCCTCTACCAATTTGTGTGAAATAAGGCATTGAAGTCCATCAAAGCCTCTTAGGGAGCTCATTTTATGATAGATAATTGATGGTACAATGAGTAGAGATCTCTATCATTTGAAAATCTCTCATAAAATAGATCTCTGATTTCATCCTAGGAGCAGATAGTGCTAGGTGGCAGTGTTTGGTACCAATCCACCGCATTGCCTTTGAAAGATACAATGAAAATCCTTAGAGCTACATTCTATGTAGTGATCCCATGCACCAGACACATATTTGTGGCATCTTGCAGATGCTCTGTGGGTGTTCTCGATCCATCTTCGGTAAACTTGTGTATAGCTTTCATAGCTGAGACTGGGATAACACCCTAGATAATAGGTGCTATTGGAGTTGCTAGGGGACTTCCGGTGTCCCATGCCACATAATTGTTTTTGGAAGCTTGTGACATGGTTAGAGGAACAGGTGGCTGGAGCGGAACAGTTACCAACTAATTTTCAGCTAGCACTGTTCCTAGTGGTAGTACTAGTAAAATAGGGTTGTTCATAGTTTGGGATCTTTTTATAGTTCGATGGCTCATACACCCTTATAAAGCACAAATTCATTTAAGCTCCATCCCACTAGGCATGCCAGAAAAAGAACAAACTTTTGATGCCAAAATTTGACAAGGTAACAGTATCTTATGGGAAACTCAGTTTATGGGGGACCTTTTGCCCTAACTTGAGTGACCTTTGGGTTTTTAGAGAAGTCAACTTCTTCTATAATGGAGTTTTGGAAAGGGAAGAGGAAAGAGATATAATAAAATAAATTCTAACCACAATGCGAGACTTAAAGATAGGCACAATAAATCATAGATCTAAGGGTCCGATTGGTATTTGTAGTGTTCCTGAAAGGTAGAAACTAAAAATTAAAGTATAGATAATTCATTCATTAGCATAAAATAACATTACATACATTCCTACTACCAAGAAGAGTCATTAGACATGATCTAGATCATAAAACTTGCATTCAATATATATAGAAGTTCTTAAATGAAATATTCAGACAATAGCATAGTTTAAAGTTTAATCAAATAGCATGAAAAAATAGAAAGGCTGAACAATTGGCATAGTCTGCAAGTCTTTTGCAATAAAATAAAATAGTAATAAAGGCCTAGTGTATTTTCCTAAAATCAATGTTCCTTCCAAAATCTAGACCCTTCTCTCAAAACAGACAAAAGTATATATAGAAGAAAGCTCCCACCACCTGTAGAGGCGTAACATAAAATATTTCTAGATCTCTGGAAATGATGCAAAAATAAGTATATTCCCCAAGTCATTGCAATAGAAAAGATTCAAAACCAACCATCTAGTCATCCCACGCTCAGGTGCATTCCCTACAAATGATGGTGGTGGTCTTGGAAAGGTTAAAAAGAAAAGTGTCATCCTCCCTTGAAGTAATTATGACACATGGTGGCAAGTCACATCATTTGGTTTTCTTGATTCATTTCCCAAATACGAGACCCACTAGAGAGACTTGTGGCAGCATAACATTTCCCATGCCAACCTTTATCCTTCACCGTTGAAGACTTGCGCCAAGGTGATATCTGTTGAGTGGGTAGAGATCAATCTAAAAGTGAAGGAAAGCAATCACTGGTTCAGTGCAAAAGAGACCGTGGCAACATATTGCTGCCCGCAGTCATTATTTCATCCTTTCACTAAAAGATTGCACAGAGTAGACATGTAGCAAAATTGCATCACAAACATCAACTGTGGGGCCCACCGAACTTCTTTGGAATGAGAGCTATGTGGTGCTTGAGTGGGGCTTGATGAGGAAACAAAAAAGATTGATCAAAAAGGCCCATAGCTGTGACATGTGGAAGCATAGCAGGGATTTCCAAAATGCGAATGAAAGGAAACTACCAGGGAGCGCAGAGCAAACACATGGAGGGAGCCGCAAATTTTGACAAAAAGGATGAGGAGGCAACTTTACGATGCATGGGCCAGTGCTTAGAGTAAAGATATACCCGAAGGGGGCTTGTTGAATATTTATTCACAGTGTCAAGAATGTCATGTTAATGTTTGAATTGATTTGGATGAGGAAAAGATTATAAATTCTTGAGAGTGTTTATGAGTGGAAAGGTAAGTTTTTGGATTTTGAAAGGTATGATCAAATCTTACATACCATTATCATCTACTTTTAATATTTTGAAAACTAATAACATAATGAAATAAAAAATCATATATGCATACATATATATATACATATGTACATACTTACAAACACATATACATGTATACCTACATATATATGCAATATATGTATGTATGTATGTATGTATGTATGTATGTATGTATATGTGTGTGTATGTATGTATGTATGCATGTATGTATGTATGTACTTGTATGTATGTATATATGTATGTAAGTAAATACATATATTTATAAACCTATTCTACATCAAACATGGAACTTTTATGTTACCTCTTAATGTAATCAAATATTGCATACCATTATCCTCTAAGTTTTTAATATTTAGAAAATAATAATTTAATGAAATGACAAAAAGATATATATATATATACCTATATACATATCTACATATATAAAAATACACATATTTACATACATACATACATACATACATACATACATACATACATACATATGTACATACATACATGCCTATACATATGTATGTATGCATATATATGTATGTATGTATAAGAATGTATGTATGTATGCATATGTATTTTGAAACCATATTTCAATAGTTTTAAAATAGCTATTAAGGGTTTTTATTTCATATTTTAGAGTTGAAAAATATATACATACATGGATGTGTACATATTTCACATTTTTTTTGTTTGATTAGGGTTTAGGGTTCAATTTTATGTTTGTTTTCAACTAATAAGGGTTCAAAATTTTTTTAATGTTTTCTTTTTTTTTTCCACTAATGAGGGTTTCATTTTTTTTGTAGGTGTAGATTGAAATTTAAAAAAATCAACAAAAATACATTGAATGTCAAGAAAAACCAAAATTAATCACTAAACCAAAAAATGGAAAAAGATGCAAAGAAGAGGGTTGAATGGCATAGTTGGAGGTAATTGTCACCACTACTCATCTAGGATCTCAAATCCTTAACAGTTTTTTATTAACAATAAACAAGTTTTGAAGGGTGCCTAAAACCTTGAACAAAAAAGACGGTGGCAGTAAAGATAAAACAAATGATTGCCAACCCAAAAGAAATAAAAAAATAGCTGATTAACAATCCATCAACACACCATCAATAGTCCAAAATAGCCAAAAAACAAAAAATAGAAATATAAGCCACATAGCCATTACAACAATTCTTTAAGCATTTTAGCCACCTCCAAATCCTTGGCCACCAACCTATCATGCATATCCATGATTTCTTCAACATCATGAGCATGGTCCTTACCTTATGTTTTTTTCTCCTAGTAAGCTCACTTGGCCCAATAACCAAATCAATAGCGTGCATGTCCATTCTAGATCCCTCCCCACGAACCAATTTCACCTGGTCATCAAACAGTCCCTTCCCAGTCAACTCATTCACTTTTTGGTTGAGGAAAACCATACCCTCATCTGAAGCCTCCAACTTCTCTCTACTAATATTAATAAGTGTGTCCAAGTCCTTATGAAGCTACCTATTCTTCCTTTCTAGAATATCAATCTCATACCATAATCATTCTTCACACCAGCAATCTCATCCACCAAACAACCGACATTAGCATTTAAAGATCTAGTAAGCCCAAAAATAAACTCTTGCTCCTTAAGACTATGAAAAGTGGAAATGTTACACCTGGAAATGGTATCATGCTTGTTATGGAGGTATTGCATTTCTTGGACAAGCCACATGAGTAGATTAAAGGATATATCAGCCCCTTCTTTAACTAGACCCGATGCCTAAGAATAATCCATCGCCCCCCAAAACACCCCTACCCTGGTGTGACCCAACCGGAGCTTCCTCCTCGTGCATATCCTCATAAATAAGCTTGGCCTTCCCCCAATCCTTAGGATACGACCCGCAAGTAGAGTCTTCAAGATTGACCACTGAATTCCTCTAACTAGCAATAGGGGACCCACCAATATAAGAATTCTCACCCTAAATATTCTCTATCATCTACTAAATATTAACATCCACCACCTTAGCATGACCCTTAAGCCTTTTACCAGCAAAGACCTGAACGATACCCTCCAAAACCTTTGACTTTTGTTTAGCATGCAGAGCAGCTTTGGAGGATGAGGGTTTAACACCACCCATCGAAGGTGTAGTCAAGATCAGTGGCATAGCCATTGGACCAACCCTCTGACTCCTCCTCTAACTTTGTGCCATTCAACTCTTGTATTTCTTCAATCCTACATTTCAAACATGCCTTCCCCTTCTTCTTAGAAATAGGGGACCGAGGGGTTCTAATAATGTAGTTAGCTTTAATAACTCAACAATAAGTTGCATTAAACCTTCATGCAAAAAGGGATTCCTAGGGTTTTTTCTGTAATTCACAATACCCTCTTCTAGAGACATCAACAAGTAAAAAGGGAAAGACACCAGCTTACCATGGTGGAAGTGGTTGAGCAACACAAAGTGATGTCCATAGAGCATCATATATCTTCCATCAAGAGTGAAGTAACACATCAACACCACCGCAACCTCCTGCCAAATAGGTTTAATCTCCTAATTCTATCATAGCCCCCATAGTCCAAACAAACCATTTTAGCCCTTTCCCTATTGGAGGAAATTATTTTTGGCAAACTATGAAATATTCTTTCCTCTGTATAATTTTCTTCCTTCCATAGGCATACCCATGACCTTAGCAATAAAATCTTTGTTAATGGTAGTATCCCTACCAAACATACTCACCATGCAACCATGCCATGTGTCAACAAACTCCTTAGAAACTGAGTTAAAACCATTTAGTCGCTCCATGAAAGGAGTAATGCCACCAGTCTACAAGATTTCTCAAACTATAACATTGGCTCTAGTTTCCTCACAAGACAACAGCTTTGTTCGAAACCTATCTTCTCGCATCATCGAATTGCTTGCAGAAAGAAAGAAAATACAAACAAACCAAGGACAATAGACAAAAAACCACCCAAAAAGTGTGTGAGACTATTAGGAGTAGTATGTAAGGAAATAATGAAGAAGACGTTTAGACAACTCAGATTAAGAAGGCCACAAATACTAATGAGCATCATATGTATGAGAAGTCTAATCAAGCAGCAAGCTTCATGATACCCATGCAAACCCAATACCAAGGTGGGAATAACATTAATGAAGCTCATTAAAAATAAGGCTTCTTAAATCAAAGGGAAGGATGTTATCCTCCCCCATGATCTAGTTGATGACACACCATAATGAGCCAGCCAATCAGCCACAACATTACCCTTTCTATAGGCATGAGAGATGTAAATTTCATCAAATTCACCACATAAAGAAATGGCATCCAAAATAAAATTATTAATAGACCATTAGGGGGGGGACCTTTTCTTAAGGAAATTCACATTGTTTAACGAATCACCTTCAATCCAAAGTTTAGAGATCCTCATAACCCTAGCCAATTTTATGTTATGATAGGAAGCCACAACTTTCGCAAGGTGGTTTGTCTAGATTCCCAAAGGGAGTGCCACCACTGAAACAAACCTACCATTCTGATCTCTTAACACTCCCCCACAACTAGTAAGACTTGGATTACCTTTAGGTGAACCATCAAAGTTGATTATGAACCATCCAGGAGGAGGGGAAAAATAGGCCACCCCATCCCTCACAAGATTAGCTTTCTTCAAAGGTTTGGAAATTTCAAAGGAAAGCTTCCAAATGGTCACCAGCTCAAAATCATAATTTGACAACACTCTACCAAGAATATCAATTTTATCCACCACCAACATCAAATTCTCTTTAATAGAAGAAACAACTTTTAAGAAGAGAGAAAGATGGGAGAGAGAAATATCCTTGCAAATCTTGTTGTTCCTCTCCTTCGATAACCCCCAAAGAATATGCAGTTAAGTAAGAGACCAAAGAAGCCTAAGAGAAGGATTAGACGAAGGGGCATACCATTAGAGCCACAAATCCCAAACAGAGGCAAGAAAAATCTAATCCACATGCCACAGATTGAGAAAAATGGACCAAACTTCCTGAGCATAGTTGTACCCCATAAACAAATGTGAACTATCTTCTGCATCCATCATGCAAAGGTAACATCTTTTAGGCATAGAGAAACCCCGTTTCCACAAATTATTAATAGTAAGAATCTTATCCTACACCAACAACCATAGAAACATATTTATCTTGGGGATAAGTTGCAGGAACCAAACTAAACCCCAAGGTGGCCTTAGGCCCACAATATCATTACAAGACTTAAACACAAAGGCCACCGAGAAAGCTCCACTTGGGAGCCTATTCCAAATCACCTTATCCCTATGATGAGATGTAAGGATGTGAATTCTAGAAAACTCATTAAAAAGGTCCTGTAGCTTAGGGAAAACCTCATGGATCTTCCTCCATTTCCCATTAACAATGTAGTCAACTACATGAATTCCAAATTCATGAGTGCATAGGTCCCTCCATGGGTTTTCCAAATGAGATTCTCGTAAACGACAATGGCCAAATCACCAATCATCCCAAAAGAGAATATCCCAGCCATCTCCAACCATCCCAAATAAACCAACCCATATCACTCCTCTAGCTTTGGATATCAAATTCCAAAAGAAAGAACCTGATGGAGGAGAGAAGTCCTTATTCAAAAAATCCCAAAATTTATCCACCTAAGGGAGATATTTTGAATTCAAGATTTCCCCCCAATCTTTCTCACCATAAAGGAAATGTCAAAGCTTCTTAGCCACAAGAGCTGAATTAAAGGGCTTAATCTTGCACAGACCCAACCCTCCTTGAATTTTAGATCAGCACACCTCCTCCTACAAAACCAAACTCAATCTCTTTTTAACCTCCAAACCCAACCAAAGAAACTTCCTCTGCATACATTCATTTTTTTCCCAGAACTTATAGGGCATCTGAAAGAGACTAAGAGCATAAACAGGCAAATTCTGTAAAGTAGATTTGATGAGCACCAACTTACCAACTTGACTAAGTAACACTCCTTTCTAACCAACCAGCTTCGCATTGAATTTATCAATCAAACCATTCCAAAAGGAATCATGAGTTGAATTAGCTCCAAGTGCCAAGCCAAGGTAGGTTGAAGGAAGAGTCCCCACCACACATTGAAGAATACCAACAATTCTCAACACCCTTCTTTCAGGAGTGTTAAGAAAGGAGATCATACTTTTAGGGAGGCTCACTAATAGGCCCGAAGCCACCTCATATTTCTAAAGGGTTTCCTTAATAGCTCTAGCTTCAACAATAGAATCCTCACCCAAAATCAAGGTGTCATCAACAAATTGTTGATTCCCATAAGTGGGCAAAGAAGAAGGAGGTCTCAAGCCTTTCAAGACACCTGAGGAAAGCTTAAGTTGCAATGATCTTCCCATAGTCTCAGCAAGAATAATAAAAAGGAAGTGAGATATTCGATCCCCCTACCATATCCCCTGGAACTTCTGAAGAAATGAGGAGAGCCCTTCACGAGTACAGAGAAAGACACAGTAGATGTAAGGCTCCTTATCAACTAAATAAAGGTATCCGAGAAGCCAAAAGCAAAGAGAATTCTATAAAAAAGGGCCCAATTAACTTTGTCATAGGCTTTAACCAAATCCAATTTTAGCAAGAAGCTAGGCCTTTTGTTAACCATTAGCAAATGAATGTTCTCATGAACAGTGATGATGGGGTCAAGGATTTGTCTCCCCGCAACAAAACCACTTTGGTTGGGAGAGATGATCAGAGGAAAAACCTTCTGTAACCTCATAGTAAGCACCTTAGAAAAGATCTTATAAATAGAGTTACATAAATTGATAGATCTTTTGAACTTAGAAAAATTTGAGGCCCCACAGATCTTCAAAATCAACACCAAGAAAGGTAGAATTTAATTCTTTAAGCAAATTCTGGCTACCAAAAAAATCTTTTGTCACATCCACATCCTTAGAAACAACTGTACAAAATTTCTGAAAAAAGAACATGGGAAACTCGTCAGGGCTAGGGGTTTTATTACTAACAAAGGAGAAGACCACACTCCTAACTTCCTCCGTCGAAGGGATACAACAAAGCATGCAATTGAGATCCTCAATCACTAGATGAGGAATAACCTCCAACAATAAATCCTGATCAACCCTAGATGAAACAAAATCATCAAATAGGAGATTGGAGAAGAAAGGGATATCCTCCCACCTAATTTCATCCTCATTCTCGATCACCCTCCCATCCAAATGGATACACTTAATTCAGTTGGAAGCCCTATGCTTGAGTGTGGTGAGGTGAAAGAATTTGGTATTCCTATCACCACAATTCAACCACACCACCCATGATCTCTGCTTCAAAAATTCTTCCTCCCTTGCTACAATATTATGAAGATGGGACAACAACACACTCTCCTCATTAGGCACAACAACATCATAATGCCTAGCTTGAATACTTTATTGCAAACGATCAAGATCCACCTTGATGCAAGCCTTCTCATGGAATATATGTCCAAAGGAGGCTTTATTCTAGTTTCTCACATTGGACTTAACAGCCGACAACTTCTTTGCCACCTTGTACATAGCTATACCATCCACCTGAATATCCCACCATTCAACAAGCTTAGATTTAAAATCCAAGTGAGAATTTCACCTGGATATCCCACCATTCATCAAGTTTAGATTTCAAATTCTTAACAGTTAAAATGAGGTCATGTTCATTTTTTTAAAATAAATACCCCTATGAAATGACATCCCATTTTTACTAATTGGGATCCTGTTTTGTAAAAATCAGGATCATTTTTCCTTCGGGGTGGCTTGGGACACCAAAATGAAATAGTATCTTTATTTTTAAAAATTGGGATCATGTTTTAATTCTCGGCTTGGGACCCTTAACCTAAATGGGATCCTGATTCGTTGAACCCAATTTTGGGTTTTGGCTAAGGCTAGAACTTCCACCTTAATTTGGCTCAACTTCGTGCTTTTACCCAAGATTCAGTATCCTTCTCAATAGCAGAAGTAGATTATATTGTTTCAACATCTTCTTGTACTCAAGTATTCTGGATGAAGAAAAATTTGAAGGATATCAAGATAAAGTATGATGAGCCCATTCCAATTCTATGTGATAACACAAGTTCTATCAATAACTCCAAGAATCCAGTGATGCATTATAAAACCAAGAACATATCAATCATGTATCACTTTTTAAGAGAGAATGTTGTAGATAAAGAAGTCAAGTTGGATTATGTACCTACAAAGGACCAGATTGCAGGAATTTTCACAAAGGCACTAGCAAGCGATACATTTGAGTATCTTAGGCAGAAGTTAGGGTTAATTGCTTCTCCTTTTGGCTAGGTGCATAGTTGATGCATCTATCCAAGGGGAGTAATTCAATCCATATCCTTATTCTTGGACTAATGATGGCTACCTCTTGGGAGTAGCAAGTAATGGTGGTTACTAACAAGGCGAGACTATAATTTGTTTCAAGAAGGAGAGAATGTATATCATAGGAGAATTTGAAGAGGATAAATTATGCTTTCAAAGGGAGAGAAAGTCCATTTACCCTTTTTCTTTGATGTCAAAAGGGGAGGGAGAAATGTGCACCTAAGGGGGAGAGATATTGTGAGGATGGTTTTGCCATCAATGGAAAAGGGGGAGATTGTTGCAACTTGATAAGCTTGGTTGTGATTGATGTCAAAGGTATGTCTCATTTTTCTATGGTGAGGTTGTAATTCATCTAAGATTTGTTGATATCAAAAGAGTGTTATAATCTAGTTGTTTAGTTGCCAGAGTCTTTGAGAAATAATTTGCATTTCTCCACCGATGATGATTTTCTCTTACAATTTGGAAAGTGGCTTTATGATGTGTCAGGACATGTGTGATCCAAGTTTTAGCTTACTTGGGTTCCAAAAACATGTGTTTGTGAGTGACACTTTGAAGATTGTGTTGTTTCTATGAAGATTCTTTCAAAGGTACAAATGTTGGCTCTACATTCCTCCATATTTGTAGAAATGGTTATGTAGATCAGAAGATAATTTTTTGATGTTGTTAAGTTACTATATCTAAAGTTTCATATCATTTGACCTTCCATGGAGAAAATTGTAAGTCATAGTGTTCAAGACCGTGTTGTCCGGTGACTAGTTTCAATGTTAGGTGCTTGCACCAACTTATTGTTGCATGATGTTATGAAATGGTTGAATGAGAGTGTTCTTGTGTATCACGTGATGTTTTCTATTTCTTTGCAAGTTTTTTTTTCTCATTTCTCCAAAACAGGTTTTGGTTCAGAATGAAAGGTGTTGTTGGGTTATGCTTTATCTTGGCCAATTAGGATATGTTGAAGGTATGTTCTGCAAGTTCATGTTTGTGTAGAGTTCAAGGAGTGTTTGAAGGTTTTGTATGCACCATGTTGACTCATTTGGGAAAATTGCAAGTAATTTTTAATCATTATTGTGTACCACCTATGTTGTGATGGCCAACATGCTATAAGTTTCATATATTATTGCTTAAGGCCAACATAATTTGAATGTGTGAAGCATGTGGATATTGTGAAGAGTTTTTTTTATTAGGTTAAGTGTGTGTTGGAATCTGTAAGGCATGTTCCTCTTCCTTGTGTTGCATGTAGCTCATTTGGGTCTTACCCTCTACATATTTCATACTGTTGTTTGATCATTGGTTGACTTTTAATTGTAATATTCTTATTTTTATTGGTTCACATATAATGTAATAAATATAATGTCATGTATATATTATAAACCTAGTTGATCTAAGTTATGTTTCAGTTAGATAAGTTGAATGAGGATGTGTAATGCATTATTATAATTGTGTAAGCAAATGAAAGAGAAAGAGCAGAAGTGAAAGATCATATCTAGATTCATTTTGATCATATTTATGTGATAGATGGGAAATGAAGTGTTCCTAATTGTTTGTTGAAGGGATTGAGCCAAAGGACAAAATTCTTCAAGACTGAAAGCACTTAGCCCGTAAGCTACAAAGAATACATTTGAAGAAGAGTCAAAGAAGAATTACAATCATCAAAAGGATTGAGCCTAATTGTCAAATTCAAATTGTAGAAGGAATATCATGTTGTAATCTATTTTGAGTGTTTTCTCAGTTCAGGGAAAAGTTTCTTCCTTGGGTTGTATCCCTATAACAAAATTTACTGGGAGTTGTAGCTTCCTTGGGAGGGACCCTAAAAACTTTCTACATGGAGTAGTAGCTTCTTTGGGTTGTAGCCCTAAATGAAAGATGCAAATTTTTATTCATTTGTGAGGTTGGATTAGGATAGTAGCTCCTAGAAATATTTCTCACCATGGTTTTCCCCCTTTGGGGTTTTCCACATACATTTGATGTTCTATGGTGTTGCACATGTGTTCATTTTTCATGTTTCTTTTTGTGTTGCAAAGTTTAAGAGTCAATTTTCTTTGGAGGGTTTGATATTTAATAGACTACTTATTCACCCCCCTCCCTCTCACTATATTGGTGCATGTTCAACACACATATGTTGTAATTTGTGAGGTGATTATGGACCTATGATTCACATTGAGTTATCATAGTATTAGCAAAATGGGTCCTCATACACAATGTAGTTTTACTGGTATTGGTGCATATGTGGGTGAACTAATACATCCATTTGAAATTTCATTTAAAATACTAATCAAACCATTGGAAACATGTGGTTTGTTATGAAACAATATTAATTATATATGCCTCATAAAATAAAATGATGGTGAATTGAAATGCATTAGACTGATAATTCATAAAATCTAGGAAATTTGGCCACCTCATTGGTTACAATTTATTCATCAATTTTGAATTGACCAATATGATATATTTTCTAGTTGGTGAAGATTTGCCACTTAAAGATCCATACCTTAAAGTAGCTATTTAATCTTGGTTTAGTGAGAATATTTGTAGTCAAGGCTAGATTTTGTTTACAAACCTCTAGGAGCACCCTCTAAAGTTTAACTTGAGATCAAAGAGTAGAATAGCAAGAACAATCTCATATAGTTAACCTTCAACCCTACATGCTATGTTGATGAAAAAATTTCACTTTGATGATGACAACCCCGGCTTTGAAAGTGACATTTTGTTCTAAGATGTGGAGCAATAATTTCAAGACCCAACAATGTCCATACTTTTAACCAAAATTCTAATGAAGCTAAATAGTAGTAAATGACAATCAACATGTTTGGTACAAACATAGTGATTTGATTAACTATCAAAGAAGCTCAACTTTAATAACAAATGAATCAAACCATAGAATGTCCTTTAGTGAACACTATCAACCATGGAATGTCCTTAAATGAAAGTGACCAAGTGATATAATCAAACCTTTAGGATGAAACATGAACTATAGAGAGATATGCTAAAAGCCATAACATGTTTAGTCAATACTACCAAGTTAGCTGGTTGTAATAAGTAGACCTCTACCTCCAAATCTCAATTTAGAATATATTTATTTGCATTTAAACATTCAATGTGAAGCTCAAACACAATAGCAATAGATAAATTAAAAATAAAAGATGCAAGCTTCTCAACTAGAAAGAAGATCATGCCAAACATAAAACATGTGAATTTCAAAATTGGGCATTTTTGGGATCTTGGAAGCTTGCAAATAGTGAATTATTATATTCTCATGTATCTTTTATATCCCTAACATAGTATCACTAGTTTGGGTATTTCTTGGACTATGGAAGAACTGTAGGAGTAGTCTTTGAGCTTGGGTGGAGCATGAATTTATGAAGAAGGGGAAGTTGAGTACAAGTATCCATTTACATATGACATGAGTTAAGAAAACGAGTGTACTTAAATCCTCCATATTTTTGGAAAGTGAATGCATGCGGGTTCACATAGAATGGCTATGGTTCATTTATTTAGTTTGTATGGAGGTGGATGGTGTGTTTTGAGGTTAACATGTGACCCCATCTTAGTGGACTTTTCTTCTTAACATTTGCAATTTGATTAGTTTAAATTTATTTGTGATTTGATATCTAATCTACAATCTTTTTGATGCTTTCTTAGAATGGTTTTTGTTGCAATTCGTGAAAAGATTGGTTCGTTGTTGTTTTTTTTATGAAGAATGGAGTTTTTAAAACTTTCTATGTACTTTCCTTAGGAAGATTATTTTCTAATTGTGTCAAAACAATATACGATCTTTGGTCAAATCCTTTAAAGAAACTATTTTATACTAAATCTAAAACATATTGTGAATAAAATATTTTATTTATATTAATACTCAAATAATCGTGATTATTTTCATTAAATAGAACAATGTGAAATTGAACAATAGTTCAACTCAAGGCAGTTATAATAAAATGACTAAAAAAGCAATAAACTACACTAATACTAATTTATTGGAAAAAAATTATATGCTATATTTTTTACTACTACCCTATTCTAAACCGTACTAAATTTAATGTATTGAAAGAAAAAGAGCCGTATTCTAGATTACAAATCATACGCATAATTCAAATATGTACACTCAAAAACAAATAAATATGTACACTAAAAAACAAATAATTAATAATAAAAGGCTAGTGCAGCTATATTCTTATTGATCTTTTCTTTGCAATTTTTAGTGCGTATTTGTTTGCGGTTCTGCATATACATGTAAAAGAAAATGTACACACGGTTTAAAAAGACCGATTACTTTGTTTTCTAAACTGTCTTATATCTATTTTAATAATTTTACTTAAATACAAATCTACAGATTAGATTTTCCTGATTACAATCTACATGCTTACTCATTTGGTAGTAAAAATTTGAATTCTCCAGAGAGAAACGACCTCATTTCAGACACATTTTTGGCTTCTACTATCCATCCTCTCAGTTGCGCCTTGTGATCCCACTTATGAATTTCCTTGATGTTGAAATGTATTTCCTTGTCTTTGGAGAATTTCAACTCATTAAAGACTTCCGAATCTTTTGTCCACATTAGTATATGTATCGGATTTCTTTTCAACGCGTTCAACATATCGAGGTCGTAAGTTTGACCAAGGAATTCTACTTTAATATGGCGATAACGCTCTGTTAGAAGGTATAACAAAATTGCACCTTCCAGCTTCGGCTTTATTGCGAATGAATCCTTCTCACTTAACTCCTTCAAAAGTGTAAGACCTGGAAAAGATTGAAGACGGTTCTGTGCATATTTAACAAAATGTGTCAATCAATAATCATTATCGAATGCTGAGTAAAAGTCTCTTCTTATCAATGTATTCCTCTTTCACAATCATTTAGCAATCATTTGTAAGCATTGATGTGATAATTTGTAAACATTGTTATGTGTGAGTGAGTGTGTGTTTTGTTTCGTGTTTCCAGGCGTTACAAGTGTTGTGAGTCATATTTGTAATAATAATGTTCGGAACTTAAACACTGCTGAATCTTTTGTCCACATTAGTATACCTACCGATTTATCAAGGAATGCTAATTCAATCTTGCAATGCGGAACTGTTACAAGTTCAAAGAAAATTTGAAAAAAAATATATATCTACAATAAAAATATATCTATTCTCCACGACCCAAAAAAACAAAAAAAAAAATTCTTTGTAAACATTACAAGTGTAGCAGGCAAAAAAATAACTTTGAGTGGCATGCGAGAGATAGATATAACAAAGTCAGTTTATGTTGAAAGGTAACACGTTCAAAATATTTTTAATAAAAGAGATAGATGTGTTTTGTCTATTAGGACCAAAGCATAATTTGTCACATATGTGCATATGCACAAACATTTAAAACTTTAGACTGCAGAATATAATAGTGACGCAAATTAGTTCAATTTATACACACAAAATCTTATCTTAGCCAGTATTTTCTCTATTCTCAAAAAGAGGGGATTCTAAAATATTTTTATGCCTTCTATTTGCATTTTATTTGATTTTTTAAGGTCATTCAACAAATCCAATTCAAACGTATCCATAAGTTATGTCATGACTTTATTTATCATTAAGACGTTTAATCAAATGATTTTTATAAAATTATGTTTGAAAAATTGTTTATATATATATATATATAAACTCTCTACTTTCTTTAGGTTACCTCTTTTGTACTAATAATTTTAGATATTGTATTCAAACTTTATTGAATACTTTCAATGGTTGGGAAAGTATGGTCAAAGTATCTATTTCCGTAAAAATTGTAGGTATTAAATAATATGATTCCAATGTTTATTTCAATTATATCTATGCATTTGAACTCTAAAGAGGCATCCTAGTATCAAATGTAATTACTATAAAAAGGTAAATTCTCCTCAATTGTCGTTGCTACCACTATGTTTGTATTTGGTCTTTTGTAATTCTTAAAAATGTACATCCTTTTATTTGATTATAATTACTTTGTGTTATCACTACAATTAATAGAATGATACTTTAATTTTCGTTAGCAAAACATATTTAATTGGATAATGATTATTGGCAATCTAAGTGGATTTATCCATACTGGTAGCTATTGAATCACATATTTAATTATATAGGAAACCTCTATCTTAAATAAAACTATTATCCTATTCTATGATGTTTCCTTGTCTTAGGCATTTTGTACTTGGGCTAGAGCTTCCTATAAGGATAAACCTTACAATCTTCTCTAGTGACTCCTTAACTATTAGGCAGCTCTACAAAGTTTTAATTTGATCCTAAAATGTGTAGAACGTTGAACTTTTAGTCATTTAATCTTGTTGTCCTTTAAAACCCAAATAAATTTACTTCAAAATGTCATTGGCAATGATTTTTGATAATGTATTTAGTTCAAAAGTGAATTTACTATGCTATATTCATGATGATAATAATTCATGTTATCACCATGCACTATGGCATGATATTCCTTGTACCTTCCACTACTAGTGAATGCTATATCTTTTCTCTCTCATCTCATGTTGTATCCTTCTCTTATTTTTCCATAAATTTTCTTTATTTAGAGGACGATTTATCTTTTCTAAGGATAATTTATACCATGAAACCATCATCAATCATTTTCTTAACATTATCTTTCCTACTCTTCATACAAATGCTTCCCACTTTCTCTAATGATGTATTATCAAATTTTCACTCTAGTTTGAAATCAATTGATATGTGAGAGGATCTGGAATAGACTATTTCAATTATTTACCCTTCACTTTATTTTCCTAATGTAGAAATTATCCTAGGTAAAGAATGTTTTGTGAGTAGACATATTGCATTATTTATGGTGAAAATCCAATCATAGATCCTATTGAGGGTGGTTTTAATCACTTACAACGTGCTAGGCAATAATAGTTTATTGTCCCTCTTAAAAAGTAGTGAGACTACTACAACGTTCCTTTATGTCAGGTCATGACCATGTGGATAACACAATGGTAGAGATCAATGTGATTTTATGAGGGGGTCTAGATTTAAACTTCTTGGAAATAACATGAAACTTAAAATAATAGATCTAACAATTCAATAAATGTATTGCATGTTAAGATCTAGAGCATATTTACAATAATTTGATGCTCTTTCAATAATTCCAAACTTAATTTCAAAAAAAAATTCAAAAGATAGAAAGGATGAGAAGAAGTTATGTAAAGGAAATTTAAACTAATTGGGCGCTGATGAGAAACTTTCATTCATTATTTATGTATGTTTAAGCAAGATTTCCAAACCACCATTATAGAAAATAGTATTTCACACATTTACCAATAATAGCAATGCAATTTTTAAATGAGATAAGTCACCACATAAGATTTTTAAATTTTATACAATCAAAACATCATCAAACATGTGCAGATCTAAGACGGAAGCCTACTTAAGTCCACAATTACCAATAAAATCTTATTGATTTGACAATTCAAATTCAAATAGAGCATTCAAACCATTACCATGATACTAGATCAAGATGTATGCAACAAGCACAACCCTTTAATTCAATCAATAATTCACAAAGTTAGTAGGCAATTCTATGCTAAGATTGTATTATTTAATTATAGAAAGTTACATCAAAACTAGATCCTTTGGAATGACCTTGGATCAACCACCTATGGATCTTATAAAAAAGCTAACTAGAACTACCTTGAGTACTTGATTCTTTAATTGAAAATTAACTGAAATTAAAATAAAACAAAACTAGGCGCCACTCAGTTGTAGTTCAGTTTAACATGTTGAATTCTAGGAAAATAAAAGCAACTTGAAATAAAACTAAGATCTAACTGCAATCTAACTAGAAGTTATCAAAAGAAACCCCATGCCCTGTATCTCCTTATGTCTTGGTGTGTGACTTCTGCATCAGCATTTATTACAAATCCCCATGCCAAACTTAGCATCTTCAGTCTTGGAGTAGATCTGGAAAGGCATATTATTTCTGAAAGTGTTAAACACTTTAAAAAACATTTGAACAGGCAACAACAATGACCCCCATCCTACCTCCAATTATTTAGTGAAGTTCTCAATCCACATTGGTACCACTTCATTCACCTTTTCCATTGATGGCCCTAGCCATTGAAGTCTTGGCCCTAATGTCACTGATTCTTTATTTGAACAAATCCAAGTTGACATGTCCAAATTTCATGTCTCCAAAATCGTTGTATGGGGAAAAAAATATAAAAGGTGGGTGAAAAACTTTGAACTAACACTTCATCTCCTTTGAATCTTTTGGTGGCATACTTTCTACAAGTATAAATACCACACATTAACATTTACAGGTTCAAGGAAAGAAACTCTACAAAGATAATATACATTCTTCATGTCAAAATTATAGCTTGTCAGAGAGAATTCATATAAAGTTTTGTTAATGAACCTTCAGGCTTACCCCTTACCTCATACTATTAACACTTGATCTTTGAGAATTCAGCTTTATCTTTATTAACATTCTTGTATCAGGGATCAAAGATCCCTTATCCCTCTTGTTTTACCCCATGAATACTTTAAAGGTTATAATTGAGTTCAATTTGAGTTTTGGAGATCAAAGATCCCCTTTACCCCTTTCATTGTTGATATCATCATTACTTAAAAGATATCCTTTACTTGCAAAGTCTCAAACGGTCTTCATTATCCAAGGTTTTTAATTATACTTTACTTCCCTTTATATATTCAATAAATCATTAAGAAGTAAGAACGATCTATGAAGCCCGAAAGGGTTTCAAGGATCAGCATTCAGAGTTTTGCTTTACCAAGCTTGCTACCAAGTTTACCAAGTTTACAACCCAATAATCTAATTCTTATTCCTTTACACTCCAACTTGAACTGGTGAAATAAATTCAATGACAGTACTCTTATCAACAAATAATGAAGGCAAGCATTCTTATTTCATATACATCAGGAATCATAATTCCATCATACCCCTTACCTCAATAAGGAAATGTAAACATGGTACATCTGACACCTGAGGTTCGAAAAGGTCATCTTAAAATATTAAAAAATTTCCAAATATTTTTCAATTTATCAAGGGCCAAAGATTGGGGATACCACTTATCTCAACTAAAATCTAAAAGGTAATGATCAAACATCCACTTAGTCATGAAGGAAGAGTCAGGGATCGGAGGTCAGAATTTTAGCTTACATTGTTTGAATGTTCCTGAGGTATTGGGTAAGTTAAACTTGAGAAGCACAAAGTTTGAAATATGTTCTGAATGTTAAAAGTGTTAAAGGCACAAACTTTGTGGAAACCTAGGGAAGTCAAAGGTCTAACATCCGAAAGGTGATTTTGAGAACTAGCAACCCTTAGTGAAATATTGGGTGCTTTTTCGGGGATCTGACATTGGGGGGTACTGCATACCACTTCCACCTCTATAATAAAGTGATAAGAAACATCTCCAATGACCGAAGTCCAAAAGAATTAGCAGCTTTAGTGAATTACTAAGGTATAATCGTGGGTCGAGAATTGAAGATACCCATTTATCTCTTTAGATGTTTTCATGCACCATGTAAGGGATATTACTGATACCCAAAGCCCAAAGGTTATTAGTTTTGAATGTGTTAAGGCACAAAAGGGAAGCATCCCTTAAGAAACCTAAGGTCTAACATTCGATGATGACATCACAAATGACATCAAAAGATATTTTGAAAGGAAACTCAATTCAGTAGGGCGACAAAATCAAAATTTGGCAAGAACGAAAGGAAAAGAAAATAAAAATGAACAAACACACACAGGAATAGCTATATTCGAACACAAAAAACAAAAGAAAGGAAAACAAATAAAACGGGAACGAATAAAACAAGTAGAAAACAAAACCCTCAAACACAGTCCCACACTAGACAATCAAGCAAATTAAGAGTCTTTACATGAAGACTATGAAGCACGGGATAAATTCACTAACCTGGAACAATGTGAGTGAATGGATCGAGAGAACAAAAGCCAAACTAATAGAAAACCAACAAATGTACGAGAAAACAGACACAATTGCCAAAAAAAATGAGCACAACATGAACCAAGAAATCACCAAAAGTGAGCAACAAAGAATATGATGTGAATCACTACCAGCACGAACCAAGAATTCAATTCAACCCAACTGAATCAAGTACGTTGGCAACTACCAACAATAACAACAACCAAAATAATAGAAGAATGTTGTAGAGCTCCAGAAATTGAAATTTTGCTTAAACAGGTAATCACAAAATGAATGAATCCTAACCTAATACCCTTGCAATATTTCACATTAATGGAGCATTCAATGTTGGTAGACTTCAGTCAATATTGATGGTGTTGTATTAAATTCAAACGCCTATGGATTTGCATGGTAGGATGTGAGGTGGTGTGCACATAAGACGAGGTGTCGTCATCATACCACACAAGCTAAGGTACTAAAGAAGGGAAAATCCTGACCAGAGAAGCTTGCTTATGAAGGAAAAACAAACACTGACAGGTGAAAAGGGAAGGATTAGGGTAAGTGCCAACGAGGTATACCCTTTCTTGGAATCCTAACATCCAAACCTCAAAAGAAAATAAAAACAAAGGAAAAGAAAAGAAAAAAAGGTAAGGAGAAGAAAAGGAAAAAATGAAAAGGGGGAAAGGGAAACAAGGACACACAAAGTGAAGAAGAGGGGTCCCCATTTTGACAAAGGAAAAGAACAAGAAAAAGTAAGCAGAAGAAAAGGAAAAAATGAAAAGGGGGAAAGTGAAACAAGGACACACAAAGTGAAGAAGAGCGGGTCCCCATTTTGACAAGAGCAAAAAGGTGCATGACTGTGAAGGCACAACAAATAGCAACCAACGAATAAAATGGTTGAAAAGCATTTCCATCTTCAAAAAAGTTCAAACATATTTAAATTTAAAGATAATATCAACCCAAGCTTAAGCAAAAGGGCCCATAATGATCCAAGAATTTCACCTAGTTTTCCAATCATAATATAATACTAGGGTATCATGATGTGTGCACTATGATTAATTCCTTTAACACATGATTCTAAGACAATAGAATGACCTATGAACCAAGAAAATTTGTGTGATCTTTCCTTTCTTCTAGCTATCTTTCTCTATATGCATATTCATTTCAATTTTCAATTTTAAGACTCAGCTAGTGTGACCTAGGCATTGTTTTGCTGCCATTCAAGCATTCATAGCCCTGACAAAGATACCTCTAATTCCATCAAACATAGCCCTACTATCAGTTGGGCATCCATAGCCCCGATAGATTTTATCTGAATCACCCAATCTCAATCTCAAACTTGATTGTATGTTTCTTTTCATATTCTTCTCTTTCTCTCTTTTTTTTGAAATCTTTCTATAGGTTGATCACCTAGTATCAGGTTGGGAATCACTGTGGTCACTGAGAAGGACACCACCTTTAGATTCTCTTGAGTCACAAAGTTATTACTATCTGTCATCAAACCATATCTTGATTTGCTTAATTTGCAAGTGGTAAGAGCTAGGAAACTACCTTCATAGGTTTACTAACTTCACTACATCAAATCATCTAGTACTCCTAAGTTTAATAACAAATTAACAGACTTTCAGTTTAAACAAGGAAAATGTCTACAAATAGAAATACTACAAGCATCTTATTCATTGTGGATATTTGGAACTAAAACATTCATGAAAACCCACAAGCAAAGAAGGGAAGAATGAGAAAGAACAAACAAAAATGAGAGACAAAACAAAAAATGAGCCAAAAAAAAAAAACAAAATCTAATCTAATAATATACAAGGGGAATAATCTTCCCTCTCAGGATCCAAAGTAATGTTTTAGAAATTGTCCATTAACAAGCAATGGAATAGCTTCTCCAATCAAGGAAGTATTCCTAAATGTGTTTTCTCCCAGGATTTCAACTATTTGGTAAGGGCATATCCAAAGCTTGTCAAACGTTGAATGGTTTCCTTTCTTTTCTCTAGACTCATCCCATGACAAAACAAGATTTGAAATTATAAAAGATTTTATCTTAGCTCTTTTTTCAAACCGTCATTTGACCACAACTTGGTGCTTCGAGACATGCCCGAGGGCAGCATTTCCCTTTTCATCCAAATTGAGCAAGTTTAGCAACCTAACCTAAATTGTCATCTGTTTCTGGATAACTTTGCATGAATTTCAAGATTGGGATTTAGAGGTTGAATGGGAAAATAGGTTCAAGACCATAAACTAACTAGTAATGGGAAGTCCCTAAAGAAGTCTTGTTTCTAGTCCGATTAGCCCACAACACAAACTTAATGTGGGAGTGCCAATCTTTTGGAATATTTTCTAATAATTTCTTGATGAAACATGTTAAGCTTTTATTGATGGATTCAACAACTCCATTACCTTGGGGGTAATAGTTAGATGAGTACTTTAAAATTACTTTATGATTGAATTCCCATTACACAAACTAAACTAAAGAAAAGGAAGGGTCATTATCACAAACTAGAGTGAATAACATCCCTAACATGGTCATAATATGGTCTTCCATGAATTGTATCATCACATCAATCGTTCTTTATTTGCAAGCGATTACCTTAGACCATCTTGTACGGTACAATCAATTTCCACCAAGATGAACTTGTGCCTTGTAGAGGAGTGTTGATAAATCATGCCAATAAAATCTAAATACTATTGGGAAAACAGATGTACCTCATGTATAGGTTATAGTGGCATAGGTGCATTTTGTTGTTTGTTGGCTCCAATTTGACATATATGGTAAGTTTTCACGTGTTAGAAAAAACCATTAAACAACGTGTGCCAATAGTACACCTCTCCCAAAATATGATGAGCAATTGCTTCCACTAACCATGACCGATGCCAAATTTATCATGGAACTCTATCAAGACTGAATCAACATCTTCTTTTCCAAGGCATCTCGAATAAACACCTTCATAATTCCTTATATAGAAGATGCCTTCTTTTAACATATAAGCCTAGCTCTTGATCCTCAATGCTCACCTTTGACCTGCCTTCATGTTATTAGGGCATTTATTTTGTAGGAAATATTATACAATGGCATTATACCAATCATCAGAAGAGATATCCTGTTGGGTGTATTATTGACATGTCAATTGTTGATCTACTCCAACCAATGTCTTTGAGAGGCCTTGGCCTCTCACCAGCTTCATAGGTTAGATCTCTAGGCCATACTCTTGCAAAATGGCCATCCACTACCCACGTTCTCTGAGCTCGCTTTGCATTAGCATGGACTTAATAGGAGCATCAGAAACTATAGTTATCACTTTACTCCTGAACATGTAATGTCTGAATTTCTTCACCACCTTTACCAGAGAAAATGAACACTTAGCCAAGATAGGATATCTGACTTACACATTCTTAAATAGAGTGCTCATGAAGGAAATTGGTCTTTCCTTTGTAGCTTCTCCCTTCTAAATGAGAATTCTTGCATAAGAATGTTTTGAGGTGAAAGTATATATGTGTAATGGTTGGGAGTAATTTTGACTAGCCAATACAAGTGCGCTGGTTATGACCTCCTTGATTTCTTGGAAGGCCTTCTTAGATTCTACTCTCAAGTCAATTTTAGCATCCTTCCTAAGCATGTCATTTGGTGGGCGCACAATCTCTTCAAACCCACTAATAAACTTCCCCACAAAATTAATATTTCCAAAGAAGGATTTCAACTCTTTCTTACTATTAGATAATGGAAATTTTAGGATGAATTTGATCCTATCTGGGTCTATGGAAATGCAATTTCCTAAAATGATAATTCCCTGAGAGTTTTCCTTCAATAACTCCAAAAATGAATTTCTTTGGATTTATAGAAATACTTGATTGTTTGCATCTCTCGAGTATTTTGCACAAGTCACTGATGTGATCTACTCTATTCTTGGAGAATATCATCAGATCATCCATATATATAA
Source organism: Sequoia sempervirens (assembly GCA_007258455.2). NCBI lineage: Eukaryota > Viridiplantae > Streptophyta > Pinopsida > Cupressales > Cupressaceae > Sequoia > Sequoia sempervirens. The sequence goes on from VDFB02067042.1 coordinate 26,328, forward strand.
TCATACACTTTCCAATCAACCCTTTAAAATCTATGTCTATTGCTCTTTGAAAAGTGGATCTGGCATTGATGAGCCCAAATGACCTTCGCTGATATGCGAAAGTTCCCCACTTTGTGGTGAAAACAATTTTCATCCTATCTTCTTCTTAGACCATCACTTGATTATACCTGAAATCAGATCTGAATGACTATATATATCATCTCTAAAATTTGTATGAGGAGGAAGCACCAAGGTGGTGTCATATTTATCATGTGATGCATGCAAGGGAGTTTCTTCAAAGTAGACACTCCTCTCAATGAAGAACATTTTTGTTGAAAGATCTAGCAACTTTCCCTTTACACTATCTAGATATCCAACAAAGATGCATTTTTTTCTTTGAGGCTCCCAAGCCTTCCTTTAGTTTGCAGGAATGTGGGCACATGCATATGATCCAAAAACATGAAAATGTGCGACTTCTGGTTGCATGCCACTCTATGCTTCAAAAGGCATTTTTCCTATGATAGATTTATGAGGAGATCTGATTTATATGTATGGAGCACAGTTGATTGCTTCAACCCACAATTTGTAGGGAAGGGGCCTTGTATGCAACATGCAACTAGCCATCTCTTTCAAAGATTAATTCTTCCTCTTAGCTACCCCATTTTGCTACAGAGTGTAAGGAACTGTGTTCTAAAATTGTATTCCTGCTCCATCACAAAGATGTTGGACATCATTGTTGACATACTCTCCACCATTATATGTGTGGATGATCTTGATCAT
>VDFB02067043.1:0-20056 GCA_007258455.2 Sequoia sempervirens
TGAAATTGATTTTCGACCTTTTGTGTGCTCTCCAAACTTCTTGGAGGAGCAGGCTATTTTTAGAAAGTGACCCGGTTGCCTCCAATCATTGTCCCTAGTCTTCAATATCACTTTGGTAGGATCAAAATTTCAAAATATTATCATTTGGGTGCTTTCTGAATCTTGGATATATTATTGAGTTATTTAATTAATATTTCACTTAAGTTTTCCAATGCTGGAAATATTTAAAGGGACAACTAAGTGTAATAGCTCATTTTAAAGGTGTGAAAAGTCATTACTAATGGACACCTTGGAAAATAGGATTTATTCATGAGAAAACATTATTATTCCTCAAAAAGGTGAAAAGTACTCCATAAAGTTAATTATATATTTTATAAAAGGAGTTTTAGAGCAAATAAGGAAAAAGTAATATTTTATTGCTTCAAAAGTTTATAAAAGGAGGTTGAGGGCTCATTGTTGGAGTTGTTGATGAATTTGATTTTGCTTCTATATTTTGGAGAGAATTTGTGTTCTTCTCAAAAACCCTCTTGAGCTTGCTGGTTTCAGTGGTGAGATATCCTCCCTAACTGGTTTATGGTGGTTTCACTTCATTAATCACATTGGAGATTCAAAGGAGTTTGTTGTTTTTTGCAGAGACTTTGAGGTTTGCTGATATATGTTGAAGTTCTGGTTTGACTAATTTGTTGAGATTTTGTAGAGTTTGAAGTGTTGAATTACCTTGCTAAAATGGTTGTACCATTTCATGGAGGGTGCGCCAATGCTGAAGTGTGGTGTGTGTGTGAGTTTCTAGGTTAGTTTGCAGCTTGTTCTAGAGTGATTCTTGGTTGTATCGAGGCGCTTGGTTGTAGAGATTCATTATGAGATGATTTCTTGTTGATTAACTTATGTTGGAAGGAGTTTGGGGTTTGTGGCACTAGGGTTTGATGGTATTTCAGACCTTTCTTTTTCTGTTTTGGATTTTAGACCTGCATATGACTGATATTTCATGGTGAACAATGAGATTTCAGTGAGTTTCAGGGTTCCTACATCAACTACAGTGTTTGAGCAGTGATGGGTATGATTCATTGTGTTATTTGAGTGATTTCTACATGATATTCAATGTTATTTCAGACTCATATTGGCTGTTATTTTATATCAGACCTGGGTATAAGTGTTTGGCAGTGATTTTCAATGTTACTTTAGTGATTTCATGGCCTCTCCATCATCTACTATAGCTGTCCTTCACGTGGGGGTGTTTACATAATTATATCTGCCTTTAACAGTATTAGGTGTGATGGTAGTGATGTTGGCAAGTTAGCTGAGTGATATTCTTAGCTGTTTGGTTCATGACAGCAAGCTTAAAGGGTGTTTTGAGACCCATATCAACCTTCTAATTTATCCATTCAAGGTATCACATTGTTATTTCATAGCTGGGTTATTGGGTACATGTTATTTGACACTATTGTGGGGTGTTTCAACAGTTTTTTACATCAGCACTTTATGACAGCAGCTAATCCTTTTATTTTGGTGTTCACAATAGGTATGTGCTAACCTTTGTTTACTCACTGGGTAGTGTTCGGCGTACTACAGGAGTAAACGAGAATAATTCACAAACATAATGCATGTACTAGAATATGAATCACATTTGAATCACAGAACAATCGTAAGAGTAATTGCACAACACAATGGATTGATTGATTTCATGAAGTATCTCAACAATACACAACAATTGTCCATGTCCGACTACAAATGACAAGATACATATATAGATGGGCGAGGTTGGTTGAGATACCAACTGTTGGCAACTCTTCCTAACTACCTGCCCGACAACTAATCCAACTTTTACTTTAAACTGTGCATGTATTATTTAAACTGTTATTATCTATTCCCATTACGACTGACTACAACATTTATTAGTAGTGGTATGAAATATACCGAGCCAAATTTTTTCGTTTTCAAATAACAGATTACAACATTCAAGCAAGTGCACCCGTTAAGGTTAGATGGATAAACCGAAACGTGCAGAAGATTAAATGCAAGATACAGAAGGGAACTCAACGTCAAGTATGTGCTACCCAATCCAAGGTGGAGTGAGGGGCGACCATATGACGGAGTGACTACAGAAAGCAAAACTTGAAATGAAATGTTGAATAACGAAACTACTCAACACCCAGAATGTGCTTGCTCACCCCGAAGGGAAAGTAGCTACCATAGGGCGGAGTTATACAATTTCCAACTAATACTGAAAGCAAACTTAAGGAAATGCTGAATACTGAATCTACTCTACACCCAGGATGTGCTTGCTGACCCAAGACGGGAAAGTAGCGACCATAGGGCGGAGTTTACAATTTCAAACTACTGCTGGAAGTAAAAGACTAATACAATCTGATAAAGCAAAGATCTATAATGCGGTCAGTACTACTGCCAGCTTACAATTTAAGAAATGAGATCTTGCTATCAATAAAAATCAGCTTATAAGGGAATTACACAAGATTCAAAACTTAATGCGGAAGGTAAAGATCACAGAAATAGCAGATTAAAGATCCAACCTTATTCTTCCAGCTTAGGTAATCTTCCTTGATGTCTTCACGTGGCTCGAGATGATTAGCAACACCCAACAATAAACGATATGCAGATTTATCCAATCTGCTGTGACAGTCCTGCACTTTTCAATGTATTAACAACATCATATGAAACCATGAAATGCTCGAATCTTTCTATAGACTCCTCCAAATTGATAAATACCAATTGCCAAGCTCAATTGAAATAGGGGCGCCCAAGAACAGCTCATAAAACAGACTAGAGATGCCACTGTGTTTTATACACGAATTCCAATGTACTGAAAAGTACGGCTACAGCAGAAAAGTACGATTTGCTTTATAAAATCAGATTCTACAATGAAAAATCTGCAAATGGACACTCAATGGCGCCTAGACCAAGGGAAGATAAATAGCCAATACCCACAATGTATATTTTTGTCTTTTTGGAAATATGAATGAATTACTAGGTCTGCTGTAGCTAAAGAACAAAAAACAGAAAACCTCTAACATGCAAGATCTGGAACTAACAATACTAATGCAGATTACAATGCACGGAATACAATGAATTCACAACTAGACTAAATTCATCACTAGTCGTTGTCTTACAAACGAGAAGAGATGCCCAATGGTTAGGAGGGCTTCATCCCTCGAAGTGATCCAGATTCAATCCGGCAGCATAACGGTGTATTTTCCAAGATGATCCAAATGATGCACAAGACTCCCTTTTTATAATCTTCGCTTGACTTCACGAAACCCTATAATCTGATTTTAGGTCAAAATCCCCTTTCCTCAATGATGGCGTACTTTTTCCTTCAAGCTCTTGATTTAATATTTCATTTAAATATTCAACTTTGAAATATGCGCCTATCATAATCTTGCTTTGACTTGGGGAATATTAAAATATTCTTTTAATGAGGGCGCCACCCTCAATGACCACCTTTTTAAAACAACATTAAGTCATTAAGTCTAAGCCAAGGGTCAACATTAAAATATAACATTTTAACGTGACTTTTTAATTTAAATGACTTAACTCATTTCTCTGAAAATGCCCTGAAGCCAATACTGATGAAGTCAACTGATCAATCTGAAACCGGAAGTCAACCAACCTGAGCTCATCTGGAAACTGCCAAAAATAGAATTTACTAAAAATAGTAAATTCCGAAATACTGAATCTTTGAGGGCGACACCATCACCGCGAAGCCCTTTGAAAACAGAGAGGAATCCGCCATTAAAACTATCATCTACCACGAGCAAAGACCTCGGGGGTAGGAAACCCCTGTTTGCTTCCACAACCTCAGGGTTCCCGGGGAAAGGCCTTGATCCCTTGAAAATGTCGAGGCTTGAAAAGGGGACATTACAAAAATTAGTACGGTCGATTACAATATAATTATTTATTAATATGGCCGTCTACATCATCCGCCCCTACAAAGTAGTCGTCTTCTAGACAACTGAAAACAAAAAATGCTAACTCCTCGTTCTTTTCCTGCAATTGATTCTCCCTCTGTGCTGAAAGTCGTGCATTAGCCACATGTGTATCTTTTTCCACCACTAGCAGATCCTCCTTTGCCAACTAATTGTCACTCTCTCTCTCCACCAACTTCTCCTCGAGAGCTGCAACTCTCGTTTGCTCAACAACCACTTGCTCCTGCGACTGCACTATGATGGTTGGTTGCGTTTGCCAGGTGTATTCTAATAAATTTGATGGGGGTGCGGGGGCAACACCCAAAAGCGGTCAAGGGTACTTTCCAACCCGCTAGCGAGGAGAATTAGGGAAGCGGCGCCTTTAATGAGATAAGGGGCAGCGCCCACCCGCCACAACCAATTTAACACTTCTGAAACCACTCGAAACTGCATCGCGTGCCTCATTTTCATGATTTTTCCACAGGTTCCGAATAGTGCTGACGAAGCCGAAAAATACAAATTTTGCATTATTTTTCTTAGACTTTACTTTCTCTCGATCGATGAATGGTACCTCTTGCTGCTTGCTACGTATGGCTTCTCTCTCCTGCTTAGTCCGTACGCCCCCCTTTGGTACGGTTGCCTCTTGCTTGCTAAGTATGGCCCCCTTAATCTGTACGGCTTGCTTAATCCGCATGGCCTTCTTAATTTGTACCATTCATCGGCTGGAGCCTTCGGCAGAAACAAATAACTACTGTATCGGAAGTTGTTAAGGGTTTTCACCTATTCAAAAAAGTTATTCTCCGGTAGTTTCATCCTTATAGGAGTAGAAAAATGGATGCCAGCACGAGTACGAAAGCAAGGAAAGTAACACTGAAATCTAAGGTGACTGGAGGCAAGTCAGATAAGGGAAAAGCTGATAATGTGACTACAGATTCGCTGACGTGGGAGAGTCTCACAGGCACAGAGTGCAAGACATGGTGGCAGGAGACGACACCCAACTATCCCATCAAGCGAGCATTGGCGACAACACAGGTGGATAAGGTAGCACAGTGTCCTTTTTTTAATGCTAAGGATTTTGAAGAATATTTGAGAGATATTGTTGCCAATTACAATCAGCACAGCCACAGGAGTACAATTGAATAAGAAGGGTTTCCAGTTACGGTGGATTTTTATCCCTCAGACTTCCAGAGAGTCTTTGGCATACCTGCGTCTGGGCAGGTGATCGCCAAGCCGACTACAAAAATGACTGCGCAACAAAAATAGATGATTATTAAAAGAATTTGCAGGTCTGATATCACTACCAAAGAAAAGGAAATAATTTGGAGTGCAGGGGCTCGAGGGTTACGAAAAAATATGCTGGGGAATGGTGATTGGAAGTGCATTATGGATCTTATCAAATGCACGCTGACAGGCGCCAGCCGCGCCTCAGATATCGCAACCTGGATGGTTGAGTATATGTTCGGGCTGAGTGGGGGAAAGGTTTACAATTGGGCACTATACCTATCAGAAAGGATTAGAGAGTTCTTAGAATGCAAACACAAGGCGTTCTATATGACCTAGCAGCTTATAGCCCTATTTCTGGATGCCGTCTACAATCAAGTGCCAAAGGGGAAATTGGGAAAATTTCAGCCAGCAAGGGATTATGATAGTTCTTGGCCTGCAGTTTTCAGATGGACGACTTTGGATGTTGGGAGCACAACAGAAGAACCGAAGACGGTGAAGAGGAAGAGGAAACAAGCCAATAGTGAAGAGTATGAGCAGTTAGCAATGTCTTCATCTGCCAATAGTACTTCACCAGTCGGAGTTTATTCAGTAGATGTTAATACTCCAGTGATAGCCCCAGCCGAACAGGAGGTAGAAGAGGAGGTTGAGGAAGGTGGCACAGTTGAAGCAGTTGCATCAGCAGGAGAGATGATACCACTAGGGGTGGCGGAGGCCACAACACCGGAGGGTATAATAGGTGAGACAGATGCACCGACATCACCAAGAGGGACACTTCAGACAGAGGGTGTAGATGGATGGCTGCGGCAAATGGGAACACCTATTCGAGAGGAGGACATCTCCCCCATACACTTACTAGGGTTAATGGAGACAGAGGTGTGAAGAGATGCTACACCAGCCGGGAGCACTCAACCGATGGTGGCAGTAGAGAATACGCAGCCAGTGGTAGAGCAACGAGCAGTGGAGGGGAGAGAGATGGCACAGGTGATCCATATTGTGTCAGATGAGGAGCCTCATACCACACCACAGATGGCCGTACCTATAGTTGTGGGTAATGTCGGAGATTCCGGTGGATCCAGTGATAATGATGCATCAGAGGGGATTGCTGTGATAATCCCCAAGCCAGATCGAGAGGACCCAATAGGTACAATCGAGAGGTACATTCACAGCCTTGAGCCTATTGCGTTGGTCATCAAAGAAGTGTCTGACATTGCAAAGACACTGCATCGGAACTACTCGCGCATAGCCGAGCAGGAGGCACGAAGAATCATTCAATTCATGAACTCAGGGAGTGGTAGAGAGTTCGATAGGATATTTACTGGTGATTGGTTGGCGAAGAAGACACCAGAAATGATGGCTGCTTGGTTTCCAAAGAGGTCAGTTTTGCATGGGAAAGATGACAAGCTGGTGGCACAGTTATTTGAGATGGAGACAACATACAGGACATTATTTCTAGCGTGTTGAGAGTATGAGATCCATCTAAACAAAATGACGAGGAAAGCGGATCAAGCCATCACCCTTTCCTGTAAAATACAGGCCAAGGCAGAATCCTTTGAGAAACAACTACAAGAGCTCACTCGCTTGTTGGAGAAGGAGAAGCTGGAAGTGATTGCTCGGGATACGAGCATTCAGGGTATGGAAAGGAGGATGAAAGCGCTTGAGGAGGAGATGGGCCGCTAGTTGGCGGAAAAAGACAAGGAACTAGAGAGGGTCAATAAAAACTTGAAGGAGGCAGTGCACCTGGTCAAGACCACTCGAGAGAAGGAATTGAAGGCCTCTCGTCACCTTCAGCAGTGTACAGAGGAGGTGTACCGACTACGACAGCTGACCACTCCGGCTACCACTTCATCAGTTCCCCAGCCACCAGGGACGTCCTCTCAATCCTCTTCCCACTGAAATTTTATGTATTGATCTCCCAATATTGTATTTGTCGTCTGGGAAGACGACTTTTTCTGAGGGGGGGATGATGTAATCCGCTAAATAGTTAATTAGCAAATGGAATAAATAAATAATATTTTGTCTGGGATTTAGTCCTCGGGATTAGTCCTTGGGATTAGTTAGCACTTGGGATTAGTTGGTACTTGTCAGTTGCCGACGGTTGGTGCTCTCAACCGACGCCAGTTAACTACTTATGTTGCTGTATGGTTCGTAGTCGGGGGGAGTGTGTTGATATGATAATGTAATACTGCAAGTACATGAATAAAGACTGCAATGCTTCATATACATTTGTTCTGTGAATGCTTTTACATGCTCAATGATATTGTGTATCTAGTTTACTTCTGTAGCGTACTGAATTACCATTAGTGGAGTAAACAACCTTGTAATGATTCGGATGGTTATAGCGCCGAAAGCTTCAATTTCTATGCACTTTATTTTGTAAGCATTGGATGGTAGTACCGTGAGTGGGTTTAAATTTGTTATTGGTGATGTATTTTTTAATTTTAGATTATTTACAAACCCTAATGTTAATTTATTTCAATTTTTTTTGTTATTGTAGTGTACTTTACATTTATAGATTGTTCTAATGTCAGCCCCAGATAGAAAGAACCCTTGTTGGAATCTTGCCATGCCAAGGACGAAGAAAGGGGAGTTGATTTGTGTATATTGCAAGACAAAAATTAGTGGCGGAGATATTAATCGATTGAAATATCACCTTTCACAAATTTCATGTTGATAAGTTAGAGTGTGATGATGCATCTATTAATTTTGTGCACAAGGTACAAAGTCAATTAGAAACATTTGACTAGCAAAAGGAACTAAAAAAAAGGTAAAGAGAAGAGATGGTAGATATTAATGGAGACTCTTTTTCTTCAATTCCTCCATTCCAATAAGATCCACACATTTAAAAATGGAAATATGGGAATGTAGAAGATAGATCACACACCACAAGGGATGTTTGTGGGCCAAGTTTCCTTAATAAGCAATATATGGGGAAATAGAATAAACCCTTGAGGTAGGATAACACTGTACAATACTCCTTATGGAAGAAGCCACTCTACGTTATATGTCCAAGAGATGCCAAAGACTATCATACTCATCATATATCCTTACAATGATATTCACCTTTTTAATATAAATTCCCTCCTAATAACATAATGGAGGGGTAAACCACTAAACCCATGTAGGCTTTTTAATTACCTGATATAATTAATTACTCAATATAACTAACTTAATGGATGTGTTCCACATGTTGGCATCTCTATCCACTTAAATACATTATAGTATCATATCCCTAGGTATATAACATGGCATCCCTCAACATGTTTTGTCTTGAAAACATGAGAAGAAACCAGATAATATGATTTTCGCAAGTCATTACAAATATGACACGATGAATAATCATCCAACCATCCATAGTTGATCTTCATGGTGGTTTTAGCTTGATAGCAACTAGATCTCCTCCTTGATCAACATCTGGTTTCACCCATTTGGTTCCATTCCTAATCATAGTAAGTTCTTTTTTGCCATGAATAGTCATTATTTTTATGATACCACTAATTGTTGTAGTTGTTCCTTTAATTCCATGTAAATCCATTGTGATTTGTTTGTTGATTCTATGTATTATCATGCCTCCATGATTCTCACCTCTCACAATGATGTGGATGCTTATATATTGCACTCTTTGCTACCATTGGAACTTTCATTGATTCTTCACCATTTTTAGCTACTTGTTTTGCTAGCTCATGAAGAGAAATAGTTGTCTCCTGTTTTTTCTCTACATATTGCTCCTCTTGTTTGTCATCTACTTTTTTGGTGCAGTCTTCAGTAGATTCCTAAACTTGCTCTTCCTTGACTTTCCTTTGGACTTCATTATGTGTAATATCTTGTAATGTAACTTTTTTCCTCCTATAGAAAAGTTTCATGAACATATTTTGCACATTAATGTTTATTGTTTCCAAAGAATCTAACCAAGGATAACCAAGAATAATATCCAACCCATCCATATCCAAAGCATAAAATTTTGAATGCAAAACATATTTATCCATAAAGAGCTTCAAATCTTTAAAAATTGAATATACTACCCAATATTTGTCTAATTCCATGTTGATGAAGTTATATTTGTTGGTTGGGTTTACATAAGCAATAACATTTGACTTTTGAATACAACCATGAAATTGAAGGATTAAATCTTTCTTAGGGCTAAAGTGCATGTACTTGTATCCTTCATCTTCTCATCATCATCATCTTCTTTTTTTCCTTCTTCTCCTTCTCCTCCTACTTTTTCTATTACTTCTTTTGGTCCCCATTTATTTAAGAAAGCTTGTTCTAGTTCATCCAAAGAAGAAATGTTATTTTACAATGGGACAAACCATTTGTCAGCTTCATCCGGTTTAGTGTAATTAAAAATATTTTCCATTGTATAATTTGACCACAAGTTGTTTTACATTCCACCATTTTATTGCATCTCTACTTCTATCAAAAATAAGAATCTCCATTGAAACTAGGGTTCTAAGAAAAAAATCTTTCAATAGAACACCTTATATTCCTATTGTTGAGCCAACTTTAACTAGACCATTCATAATGTTTTTGGCCTCAATTTGAAAAAATAAAATAATAAACCCCAATTGAATTTTGACTTTCTTTCTAGAAATGTAAAAAATAAAAAATCTCAAGATTTGCAGCCTGGAGAGTGAACTTATTGAAAAACATAAAATTGCAATAGCTCATTTAATATTGATGATCAAAAGCAGATTTTTGCACTATAACTTCCTTGTATGATCCTTTAATCTTAGTAGAATTTAACTATAGAAAAAATTGCAGCCATTTGGAAGATAGAGGTAAATCTTAAAAAATGAGGATTTTTTACTCACCTTTGCCCAAATCATGGCTCTAACACCCCTTGATAAGATCCACACATCTAATCATGGAAATATGACAATGTAGAAGATAGATCACACGCCACACGAGATATTCTTGGGCCAAGATGCCCTAATATCCAATATATGTAGAAATAGAATAAACCCTTGAAGTAGGGTAACACTGTACAATAGTCCTTATGGAAGAAGTCATTCCATGTTGTATCTTCAAGATATCCCAAACACAATATCATACTTCTCACATATCTTTACAATGATATTCACTTACTTTGTATAGACCTCCTAATAACATAATGGAGGGGTAAACCACTAAACCATGTAGGCCAACTAATTACCTAATATAATTAATTACTCAATACATTCCTTGGGCATTCACTAACTAATGGCAATGGTAGTGGCAGTGGTAATGGTGGTATTGGGCCTAGAGTTTGTGAACCTAGAATATATTCATATATTGTACCACACACTACTTAGGTTCCCAACCATTACTTGAGAACACAGGTTGGAACAAGGACAAACATGATGCTGCAAAATTCAATTATTGACTTTTGGTTTTATTGTTCCATTCCATTTCACATAGCTAGGTAATTAATTATTATTTTTGTTTAGAATATGTTTGATTTATTTGTCTCTTGAATTTTTAAATTTAGGGTTTGTAGAATTTTAAACTCTAAATTTTATTATACTTATTTTGTTTGTTTTATTTTTTTAGGTCTCCTTATTAGCAAAATTTGGCAGATATCATTATTGTTTGTGGGGTAGAGTTCAAAGCCCCTAATGATGAGGAGATAAAGGACTCCATTTTGATTCAAAAGGTAGCTAATTTGAAGGCCCAAATTGAGGAGCAATATGAGATATGGAGGAAGAAGGGTTGCACAATCATGACCAATGGTTGAACATATAGGAGAACTAGGACATTGTTGAATTTTTGTGTCTTCTTCAGGTGGTTGTATTTCATGAAATCCATTGGTTAAGTGATTAATATTTTAACTTTTACTTTAGATATTAAAATTAGAACTGCAAATTTTATTATTTTTCCTTATGCAGCATTTTTTTTTTTGAAATCCTTCGATGCTTTAGGGAAGACAAACAATCCTGATTTCCTTTGTGAGGTTTTAGAGGAAGTTTTGATTGAGTTGGGTGAGGAGAATGTTGTGTAGATAGTTATAGATAATGTAACAAATTATGTCACTGTAAGTAAACTTTTCATGGATATCACCCATCCTTATTTTAGATTTTGTGTGCTAATCATTGTCTTGATTTCGTATTTGAGGATCTTGGAAAAATCTCATGGATTAGAGCATGTGTGGAGCATGGTAAAATTATTTGCAAATACATATATGTTAATAAATGATACCGTCGGTCAGATATGGAGGACGATTGCTGCAAGCACCATCGTCTTTCATATCTAATTGAGTTTATCTTTATTTTTCTGGAAATCATATCAATCGAATTTATAAAATCCGAATTATATTTGATGTTATATTCTAAATCGGAATTTATATTCTTAATTGCCATCTAGTATATTTGTGTTATACTAACGGATCATTAACTATGTGTTATCTTAAACCTGCGCTCTAAAGAACACGCCCCATGAGTGGACGTGTCTCTTAGAGGCAGGGTTTCCTCTCATACTTATGGCGAATCCTTCCTTGATATGCAAACATAGAAATCAGATAATGTTCTGCATTCAGCACATTAAACATTATTAAATCTGGAAGTCGAAAACTGTGTCTTAGGATTTTGATAGAATTCTGGAATCTGAGAATACTTTTAGAACCCTTAGCCTCTATTCTTAGCAGTAGATTTGTTTACATTTACATGGTATCAGAGCCACGTTGTGCAAATCCCAAACAAATCTAATATCAGTTTGCTCTAGAAAATTCGTATTTTCTAAAAATCGAATTTATTCACATTCTTCATAATGTCAAGTGTGATCAGATTTGAAGATTGCCTTGCAGGAGCAGACAATTTCACATCATGGAAATTTAGAATCATGATGATCCTTAAGGAACATAAGCTAGACTCACTTGTGAGAGAAAATTTGGAGGAACCTAAGTCTGAACCTGAGAAAACTCAATGGGTAGAAAACAATGAAAAGGCCATGAAAATCCTTGTAGATGCAGTTAGGGATCATATAGTGCCCATCCTAGCAAAACATGAAACTGCATACCATATGTTCAAATCTCTTGAGAAAACTTATGAGATCAACAACACTTGCAGGACTCTTGCTTTAAAAAGGCAAATCAACAATGCTCAAATAAACAAAGGAGAGTCCATTAATGCATACTTCATGAGGATTATTGAATTGAGAGATCAATTATCCACAATTGGATATCAGATTGATAGCAAGAACTAACTCTAATTGCACTAGGGAGGCCTACCAAACTCATGGGAGTCATTTGTTCAAGGAATAAGTGCAAGATCCAAACTCCCTAAGTTTGACAAGCTAAGAACTGACTGTCTTCAAGAAGAAACAAGGCTCTCCTCAAAAGAAAACAAACAGAAAAACGTAGATGAAGATATTCATGTACTCAACACATCGTCTAATAAAAGGAATAAGAAAAACTCCTACAAGAAAGGATCTTTTAAAAGAAAGAGAAATTCCAATGGAAAGGGATCCTCTAAAAAGAAAGACATCTCTCAAATACAATGCTTTAGATGTGATCAATATGGCCACTATGCAATGAAGTGCCCTGACAGATCTAAGCAACAAGCATCGTTTGCCAAAGTAGGAAAGTCAAATTCAAATCATGAATCTGAAAACTTTTGTATATTCTATTCGGCCTTATCTGAGTAGAGTATAACAATATCTTGGTAGACGTTTATTTGGTGGTTCTTGAGGAGGCATCCGCAGGGTTTAGAGAACACTTAGACACTATGACTGAAGAATCTGGTGAAGATGTCACAATTGGGGACGACTCTACACATCAAGTGAAAGGGGTTGGAACTTGCTCCATCTCATTGAAATCTGGTCTCTCTCTTCAACTCACTGGGGTCTTATTTGTACTTGGAATAAAAAGGAATCTTATATCCATCTTTGCCCTTGAAGACAATGGTTATAGAGTTACCTTTATGGATGGGAAAGTTCTAGCATGGCCTAAGAACTCAACAATCAAGAAAGCCCAAATCATAGGTGTGAGACAAGGGTACCTTTACAAACTTTGCACTGAAGTAAATCAAGCCCTTACCCTTGACACTTTTGATTCAAATGAGATTTGGCATAGAAGATTAGGACACCTTGTTTCAAATTACCCTACATGCAGCAGGAAAGCCTAGCATAACGAGGCTTACTAAGCAAACCATCTCATGAAGGAACTTGCAAAGGAGTTGTGCCTTAGGAAAGAATACAAGGGTCCTTTCAAATGGCTTGAGCAAAACTCTAAATGTGTTAGAATTGGTTCACTCTGACTTATGTGGACCCATGTCTGTACCCTCTAAAGCAGGATTTCTATACTATGTCATATTTGTAGATGACTTTCTCTAGGAAAACCTGGATCTATTTCCTTAAATGTAAAGTCAATAGAAGTCCTCAAAAGGTTCAAAAGAGTTTAAGTCCTCTCTGAAAATACAGGAAGAAACCAAGAAGCACTTGGAATGAACAGGAAAGAATACACCTGCAGAGGAAATTTTTTAAGATTACACATTGTAGTCTTGGAATTAAAGAGGGAGTTCAGGTGGCTTACAACTCTCAACAAAATGGGGTTGCCTACAGAAAGAAAAAATAGAACCATTGTGAAGCTGCAGAAAAACAATTGCTTGACCAAAACATTGGGGAAACCTCTTTCACGGGCTGAAGCCTACAGGACTCTACATCCAAAATAGATGTCCTCATTCTCATCTTGACAACAAAACTCCTGAAGAAGCCTTCACTGGCATAAAACCTGACATTAGTCACTTTAGGATTTTTGGTTGTCTTGTCTATATTCATGTGCCTAAGGAGAAGAGATTCAAACTTGAACCTTCCAGAAAGAAAGGGATATTTATGGGATATACTGAAACCTCCAAAGCCTACAGGATATACATACCCGGGCAGAAACAAATTGAATTGAGCAGGGATGTTATCTTTGAAGAAGACATTGCATTCAAGAGGGCAAGAAATTCTCATGAGACTGAAACCTATTCCCCTAGAGTACTTGAAATGGAACTTGCTCCTGAGATTTAGAGGGAGCATCCTGAGGAAATGTCATGAACTTCCTTCTACTTCAAATAAAGGAATCTGAGATGTCAATGGTAAGAAAAGAGAGACCACTTTGGGCCAAGAAGATGATCAAAGAAGCAGAGAATCATGCAGCACCCAAAGGAACGTTCAGGGAGAGTAAAAGACCCAAACGCTTCTCTAGCTATGTTGCTCTCATGAATGACATCATAAACTCCGAACCTGTCAGTGTTTCAGAAGCCTTCAGACATCAAGCATGGAAAGATGCAATGATGGAGGAATATCAGTCCATTCTAAAGAATGATGTATGGGATGTAGTGCCTAGACCTAAAGGGAAATCTGTTGTCTCTTCCAAATGGCTCTTCAAAATCAAGCATGCTACTGATGGCAGTATAGAAAAACATAAAACGCGTTTTGTGGCAAGAGAGGTTTTCTCAAAGAGCATTGATTCTGAAGAAACATTTACTTTGTTGCCCGTTACACATCGGTGCAAGGCGGAGTGTTAGCCATTCTGCGTGACTAAAGGTTGGAAGATCCATCAAATGTTTGTAAAAACTGCCTTCCTGAATGGAACCATTGAAGAGGAAGTCTATCTGGAACAGCCTGAAGGTTTTGTGATACATAAACCTGACTCACATGTATGCAGACTAAAGAAAGCTCTTTATGGACTTAAACAGGGTCCCAGGGTCTGGTATGAAAGAATTGATAGCTATCTCTTGGGATTAGGATTTTCCAAGAATGGGGCCGACTCCAATCTCTACTTCAAGGTAATCAAAGGTGATATGCTAATAATTATTTTATATGTTGATGACCTGCTGATAACAGGAGAAGATCACCTCATTGCTCAAGGGAAGCAAGATCTAATTTCTGAATTTGACATGAAAGACTTAGGCATTCTACACTACTTCCTAGGTTTAGAAGTATGGCAGAAATTAGAGGGCATTATACTAAACCAAGGGAAGTATACTATTGATATTCTGAAAAGATTTGGAATGTTGAACTGTAGACCGATGTCTACACCTATGGAAACCAACCTTCACAAATTGAAAGAAGCAGCAGTAGAATCCAAGTGTGCAGATCCAACCCTTTACAGACAGATGATTGGATCCTTGATGTATCTGGTTAACACCAAACTTGATATTTGCTATGTAATAGTGATGATGAATGTTCGAAGAAGCCACAGTTCATGTGAGCCAAAGGAAATTCTTAATATTTGAAAACATATTTTGAGATATCTTCAAAGGCACTATTGGATATGGTCTTCTTTACAAGAATGATCAACTAGATCTTCATAAGGTATTGATTCCAGTTAGTTTGGAAGTGTAACGGGTGAAAAGCATTCCGGATATTTGCTTCGGTTTAGGATTGGCTATGATCTCACGGATTTCACGAGAAAACAATCTTGATTTACCTGAGGAAGCTCAGCGGAATCAATGGGAGCAAGAAGCGGTTGGCTTAAATGCAAATTGCTTATTAAGGACTCTTTGGTGAGCCCTTTAATCCTACAATTATTCTTTGTGATAATCAGAGTTGCATCAAACTCTCTGTAAATCCTGTATTTCATGATAGATCGAAGCACATTGAGATCCCCTATCATTATGTAAGAGATATGGTGGAAAAGAAAGTGATTCAGTTGGAGTATATTAGTACAAATGATCAAACTGTAGACATTCTCACCAAGCCTCTCTCTCGAATCAAGGTGGAGCACTTTTGGAAAACTTTACATTTTATGGTTGAAATGCATTTGGTATTTGTGTTTGAAATTCAAATTGTTTATCAAATTGTACTAATATATAAAGATGTTTAATGTGTAAACTCTTTTGTCATGTGTGTGACTCCATGACTTTATGGGCCTACTCCCCCTGTGTGCATTATTGAAAGGTGACGATCTTTCTAATAATGAACACTTGTAATTGACATTGTAAAGTGACGACTCTACAATGATTAAACTATCATGATAGATATCATGTGACTTGATATTAATGGACATGTCATGATAGTATCTCTTATTGATATCATGGGACTTGATATCATTTGTAGATCATTATGATCCTTAAGAGATAATTATGGTGGATATTTATGTCCATGGATATGCCATGAATTATGGTAGACATCATGTGACTTGATGTCAGTGCACATACCATAATAAAGATATGATATGAAGAATGTCATGTGACTTGACAATATTGAGAAATCATACCATGTCTTAGATATCACGTGTTAAGGTGATATCTCTAGTTATTTGATTTGAAATATCTTCCCTAGCTAAGAGGGAGTGTTAATAAATGATAGCGTCGGTCAGATATGGAGGACGATTGCTGCAAGCACCATCGTCTTTCATATCTGATTGAGTTTATCTTTATTTTTCTTGAAATCATATCAATCGAATTTATAAAATCCGAATTATATTTGATGTTATATTCTAAATCGGAATTTATATTCTTAATCGCCATCTAGTATATTTGTGTTATACTAACGGATCATTAACTGTGTGTTATCTTAAATCCGCGCTCTAAAGAACACGCCCCATGAGTGGACGTGTCTCCACTTGTGGAGACACGTCCTCTCATGAGACGTGTCTCTTAGAGGCAGGGTTTCCTCTCATACTTATGGCGAATCCTTCCTGTTGTGACCTTTTCACACATCGCCCCATCGCTGATGGGGACCCCCAGTTGCCTGCTGGTTTTTAGGGTTCTGTCTCCTTGCAACGGTTACATGAGGTCATCATTATGAGAGTTTCAAGTCTGTTTGCCGAGAGTTACCCAAGCCAAGTCAATAATTCATGCTTGAATCAGTGCGTAGACGTCATGGAAGCGCTCAGAAGGCCCAGAAAACGAAGATCGACTGTAAATTCGGCCAATTCTGAGACTTCTACTTTTTAGGAAATCTTGCTTTTTCGATTTTTCATTTTTGGCATTTTTGGACCAAACAAGGTTCCCTATTTTTTAGGGTTTGCTTTTTCTATTTTTAGAAAGTTTCTATTTTTGGAAAGTTTCTATTTTTAGAAAGGTCCCGAGTTCTGAAAACGCACTCAGAAGTTCGAAAAACTCAATAGAACTCTCAGAAAATCAAAGAGAAAATTTGAAGAATTATTGAAAAATCTGGAAAAAAAGGTCAAAAAGCATGAAAATCAGACCCAAAAACATTCGAAATCTGGAAAAACCAGGTCCAAAACCAGTCAGATTTGAAGTTGAAGGCATGAAAAATCAGCTCTTAAAGGATAAAATTTGTGAAAAATTTGTTCAAGTCTGGAATTCGCCATGGGAAAATGGAAGGAGGATGAAGGAAGGATGAAGAAATGTCAGGAAGTTTATGGAATTCGCCATGCAGCAAGGAGGCACATCCTAAGACCACCCAAAGTCTGCCTTGCATGTCCAAAGATCCTCTGAAGTCCGCCATCCACAAGGAAGCATGTCCAAAGATCCTTTGAAGTCCGCCATCCTTGTCCAAGCATCCTCCAAAGTCCGCCATATGCTTGAGGACTTGTCCTAACACCTTCTAAAGTCCGCCATCCATATCCTAAAGACCCCTAAAGTCCGCCTTGACTTGAAGACTCGTCCAAAGAAGCTCTAAAGTCCGCCCTTGAAAGGTGGGACTTGGCTGAAGACATTGAAAGTCCGCCTAGGCATGTAAAATGAAGGAAAATCAAAATTTTTGCTAAGTGTTTGGTGCCTAGAGGATGAAATTTCGAAATTTAGCTAAGTGTGAAGGCCTAAAAAGGTGGAGAATCCTTTCCAAAGGGATAAAATGCTAAAGTGTTAAGGAAATCCGCCCTAGAAAAGAGGGACATCCAAGAGGCTCGTCCAAAAGACTTATGAAGTCCGCCATACACTTGGAAGGGGCTAACAAGGTGTCAAAAAGGTCCGCCATACTTGTCCAAGGTGTTAAGGAAGTCCGCCTAAGCACATGAAGAGGGAAAATAATGATTTTGGCTAAGTGTTAATGCCAAGTCCAAAGAAAAGTTCGAATATTTGCCTAAGTATAGAGGCTAAAGGATGAAGAGTTGAAGATTTTGGCTAAGTATCCTGGCATTCTCAAGAGGATAAGTGCCAAGTTTGAGAGGACAAATGCTAAAGAAGATTTGGATTTGGCAAAGAATAAAACGAAGTGTGCCTAACACAGAAGTGGAAAAGAAATTAAATTTGCCTAAGTATGGTGAAAATGTTGAGAAATTGACAACTTTGGCCGAGGAAAAGTGCATGAGGCAAGGAGAAAGGAAGGATCGTCCTTGGCCAGAAGGAAGAAGAATTTGTCAAGCGTCAAGGAAATTCGCCCAATGAAGACATCCAGGCAAGGATTTTGCATAGAAAAATTTGACTGAGCAAGAGAAAATTTGACTTTGGCCGAACAAAATAGGCTCAGTGCTATTAAAATCTCGCCTCGGCAAAGAAAAATAGGGATCTGGCAATAAAATTTTCGACGGAATGGCTTAAATTTTGGTTTGGCTAGACGAAATTAAGGATAAAATTGGAAAATAAACTATTAGCCAAGAAAAAGAAAGGAAAAATCGAAATAGCCATGGGTCCAAAACGAACGGGTTGGAATTAATTAAAATATTTTTAATATTTTACTATTTGAAATTTAAAAAATGCCTTGGACAAAATCAAATTTGCCAGACGAGAATTGGAAGAAAATAAGGTACGCCAGGCAGAGATGAAATCCGACAAGAAAAATTAAATTCGCCACGAATTTAATTAAATATTTAATGTTTATTTAAAAATCCGAAAAAATCAAAGATAAACATTAAATAAAAAAAATCAAATTTTTGAAGATCAGTAAGATTTGCTTGGATAAGCTCGAGACTGATTCTTGTCGAAACATAAAAGGAAACTTGCCTGTTTAATCAAATGAAAACAAATCGATATCAAGAAAGATTATGGCAGTTGCTAAATTGAATTCAATCCTTCAGCATTATAATGAGTTTCAGCAACTCATTTTTCCACACACAGCTGAAGAGAAATTTAATCTTTCTCGAAATTATCAGGCAATTAATTGGTCAATAGGCAAAGTCGAATTTTCCCAGAGAGAGAAGCAGTGTTATGCTGGAGAATTTTTTCGTAGGAAAGGAAAAGAGATTTATTGAAAGCTGAAATTCTTCTGTGAAGAAGGACGCATTTCTTCTTTTAAAAATCAGATTTTTAAATCTGATTTGCATTTAACGGTTCTTCACTGAGGTTTGATGTTCGGTCAATTAAATTTGCTATCTCTTTCATGTACTTTCATCTTGACGGAGTTCTGGCAGAATTTTCAATTTCATCCAAGTCACTTTCAGCTTGCTTTTTCGTGATAATTTAATTATTTAACCAGCTGAAAGTCAATTTTCGAATCCAAGGCACGAGATTTAATTGTTTGAAAAAGTCTTTGTATTAATGTTAATTTTATGACTGCAGGTTGAC
Source organism: Sequoia sempervirens (assembly GCA_007258455.2). Taxonomy (NCBI): domain Eukaryota; kingdom Viridiplantae; phylum Streptophyta; class Pinopsida; order Cupressales; family Cupressaceae; genus Sequoia; species Sequoia sempervirens. The sequence goes on from VDFB02067043.1 coordinate 19,514, forward strand.
GATCACAGCAGGCGAACCATCAAAGAAGCTGAAAATGAAGTTTGCCAGCAAGGGTGCTCAGAAAGAGACCAAGGTCATTTCAAAGTGGAAGAATGTCGTGGACACTGATCTCGGGCACGTTGACTTTGATGAATTCAAGAAAAGAGTGTACGGGCAAAAGGGACTTCCCACAACAATAGCCAAACGGATGGTCAGAAACGGAATATTTCAAGCAGCTGGATTCCCACCGGCAATGGATTGTGCGGAATTAATGGTGGAATGTGCTCTCCACTATGACGCTCAGAAGAGACAGATCATCGCACCCTATGGAAGAGTCTTAGCACACTTGGGCGAAGTGGCAATCCAGGAGACCTTCGGCATCCCGGAGCATTCACGAACGGTCTATAAGACCAAGGAAGAAGCTAAAAGATTATATGACAGCCAACCAGATCTGTGCGCCACAACAGTCAACAAGGTGTGGATGGACAAGCCTAAGCCTTCAATCAAGAAGTTGCCCAAGAGGCCTCGCCGAACAGACTTAAAGGAAGATTTTGGGGATATCGT
>VDFB02067044.1:0-83358 GCA_007258455.2 Sequoia sempervirens
GAGCACATTATAACACGCTCATGTTATATTTTTCTTTGGGAACCCCTGAGCCTTCACTTTGGTATTTTCCTTGGAATACCAACCCAAAGGTTTGGAGGGCATTCTCAACCACCAGAGATGTGTTTTTTACAAATTCTACAATTTTTCACATAATCGGGTTCATGCTCACCGTCAAGATTGCATTTGGTTCAATATCGATGCAATCAAACACATGGGTAATGTTAAGTTCTCTCTTAGCTTTTCAACGATATTTTTTTTTTCAAAAAGCAGTGTTTGTTTTTTTTTCATTATAAATTAACCATTCATAGAAATTTCAAATAAATTACATTTTTAGAAACTAGACTCCATTCTACAAATTTTTAAAAAATAAAATTTTAAAAAAATCTATTACTTTCCAAAATTTGTAGGGGGAGCACGGCCAAAATTCTGATTTTTAGGAAGTGCCCACTTAGAAAATTAGTAAAAAATCAAATATTCATTAAAAAAATATCAAAAAAATTGTGCACCCACTAGATGCTATTAGCTAACTTCTGACCATAGGGATTTTAAAAATACTAAAAAAAAGGTCACCGTGCTCAGGTCGTACAAGAGTTGCTATGTTATGTTTTTATGGAAAAAAAAATAACACCAATTTGTGTACATCAGTTTGTTGAACCCCTTAATCTCAACCATTTTCCAAATAAATTAGTAGTTTAAAAATTAGACTCGGAGAACTTCAATCCTTGTTTTTGTTCCATCTCAAAATTTTGGGTGTAACTATCCTTAATTTCACATCCAAGGTCAGCATTTCTTGATTTCAGAAAAAAAGTGGCCACTTAATCCCCCTTTTTGGGAACCATCTTGGTGCACTTACCCTTAGTTTTTATTTGTTTTTAAATTTTTTTATTTTTATTTTATTTTTTGAATTTTAAACCTTTAAATCTCTTTTTTAAATAAATTTATTTATTAGATCTTTTAAATTCAAATCTTTTAAAAATTTAAATCTTTTAGACTTAAATTTTATTTATTTCATTTTAAAAGATTTATTTTGTTTTAAAACTTATTTATTTGTTTTAAAATTTTATTTAAAATCATTTTAAATTTAAAAGATTTATTTTATATTCTATCTTACTTTTAAATTTTCTAACTTTTAAATTTTTTTCATTTTAATGTTTTATTATTTTTTTTATTTTTGTAATTTTTACTTTTTTTTTAATTTTTGAGTTTTTTGAAAAAAAAATTGTATGTTTTCACTTTTTGAATTTTTGTATTTTTAGGACTCTAAGGTTGGACAACACATCAAACACGAAGAAATGAAAACCAACAACCAAATATAGCAATTGGGCAAATGAATGATGCAATGACCCAGAAACCAACGACACAAAAAACCAAAGACAAGATGAAGCCAAAAGGTGACAAAGCAAGATGGCCCAGGGTTGGGACCGGTCATGGAATGCAAACCAAAACAACCCCCAAAAATAGAGGGTAAATTGGGATCAAGTCAAAACTAGGACATGGACCCTTGGGGAAGGTTCCTATTTGGTTTGGAACTTGATTCTAAAAAACACACAAAAGGATGCAAAAATTGGGATCAGGTCGGAACCAAGAACATGAACCTTCTTTAGGAACAAGGTTCAAGTTCCGACTCAAAACCCAATTCTAAAACAAAAACCAAAAGAAGATAAGAAAGCAGGAACCAGAATTAGGATGAAACCAAGAACATGAACCTTCCAAAGGAGCAAGGTTCAAGTTTCCTTTTGAATCCTGATTCTGAAAGAGAAAAGAAAATAAGGCATAGGAAAAGACAACTCCCAGAGTGAGAAAAAGGCCAAAAATGGGCAACTAAAGCAATAAAAAACAATGGAACAAAGGAAAGTAGAGGGGGTCCCTGAGTTTGCCAAGAAAAATTTGGCATCTATATGCAAGGCATAACAAAACCCTTCGGTGAATCAACTCAATGTGAGAATCTTCAAATTTTCTTATGCTTTGAGGACAGGGGTAAAGTTCAAACAACACTTTTAGGAGAAAAAATAAAAAATAGAAAATCAACCTAATTATGGTAATTCAAACTTGAACGCCAATATAAAGCTCAATATTAATAGAAAAAACAAAATTTCAGGAGATCTGGAAAGAGGTTAGTGTTGTCCACCTATCATAAAAGGGAAGTTTCAGGAGGCTACTAGGGACTCATTCACCCATGGGAAAATGGGTCTAGGTCTCCTTTTCTAGAAAATAAAAAAGTGACCTATGGGTCATGTGTCTACACTTCCTTCTTGAAAATCTGAAACTGGGCTCTCGGATCTTTACTTGTGATAAATCTACAAAATAAAAAAAATTCTTTGGTAGTGGATGGGGGTTTGCATCGGTCAAAACCCAAGTCTGATAATTAAACCTTAATAAAAAAAGTAGAAATATGACACATGAAAGTGTGTGCAAGCCCAAATATTAAGTGTGTCTAAGATTGTGAGAGCTCAAATGCAAAGAAAAACTATTCAAATGTGTTAGAATAGGATCTCTAAATCAAATAATGAATAATGATGAAAACCTACTTTGGGACATCAAAAATTTCCCTAATAGGTCATAAATCTGAATATACCTTCCTTTAGGTAGAAAGTAGAATGATAATAGTGTAGACACCTAAATTTGGACACTCACATTTGTCCAAATTTATTCCTTTTTGTTTAAACATCCTCTTATTTGCATTAATTAAGTAATATTGCTACTATTTAATTAATCTCTTTAAATTCTTCTAAATCTCTAAGGTATCTAGTTAAATAATTGAATACCTTACCCCTTTATCCCCCTTTTCCTCAAAGAATTAAATAAATAATATATTTATTTAGTTCCTCACATGTCATCCTCCATCACTTTTTCTTAATCCTAATCTACCTTCTAATCTCTTCATTAGGGATGTGCACATGCCTAATCCTTGATTAGGTTGTGTCACATCCTCCAACTTTTGCAAATTGGCTCGTAATATTCATTAGCCACTAACTATCTTCTAATTGATGATTAGCTAATCCAATCACCATCTTGGTCAACTCTCTCATCCCCCAAGGAATTTTTAATTCTTTTTTGTCTTCCTCGTGTGAATTTAAAATTCACTTTTAGTCCTCCAATGTTCTCCTCTTCTCCATGTGATCATTGAGAGGTCACATTAGTCACATGGGTTAGGAACCTTCTAGTACTTATCATCTTACTTTTTGGGAACTTTGTCTTATCCTTAAGATATCTCAAATCATGTGAATTTAAAATTCACTTTTACTCCTCCAAGGAATCTCCTCTTTCCCATGAGATCATTGAGAGGTCACATCAGTCACATCCCAAGGTACTTTCAAAGTAATTTTCCTTCTTCGACATCACTTCTCTTTCCTCCACATCATTTATACCCTTTCCATCTCACCATGTCCTTTGGATACTTCATCCTCCACATGGAAAGATGTGAGGGCTTGTGAGTCCTCAACTCAACATAGCCCTCCATCTTTGCCATGGGGGCTCAATCCTAACTATTGAATTCTCTAGAGAATTCAATCTCTTCTATAAATAACCCCCTTTCTCATTCATTCAAGGCTAGTCACACACATTAGGCATTTTAACACACTTATGCTCTCACGCCATTTTCAAGCATTTTGCATAATTATCTCTATCACTTGCATTTGTATTTAAGTTCAAGTTCATCCTCCATTTTAGAATCCTTAAGCTTTCATTGCACAACTGCATCCTTCATTTCATCCACACCACCTTGCATCCATTTTTCATCTCATTTCCATCAACGGAGCACACATCCAAGCTTCAATCAAGGGCCAACCAAGGAATCAACATAGATAAAGGTATAATCACTCTTGTTTTTATCTTTCTTTTATTTGTGCTTAACTTAGGCTAATCTTGAGGTGGTCTTGTGTTCTTTACATTGAATTGTTAGTTTGTATTGCATATTTAGAAGTAAAAAACACTTGCACACATTTCTGGAATGCCCAGTGGGACCCACAGACGGGTCCATTTACTCTCACGTTTGTTGTTTTTTAAAATTTTACAGGTTCAGATGATACATAGGGGTGACCCCACCCTTAGATAGGTGACCAAGACCTATAGAGGGGCGACCCCACCTAGACACATATGCCTTTTCTAGGATAGAACAATTAGTTTCACTCTTTTTTTTGGCAAGAGAGGCAACCAGGCCCTCAGATAGGTGACCAGGACCTTAGAGGGGTGGCCAGGCCCAAACAGAGCTATTTGAGGTAAAAATAGTGTTTTAAGTCATTTTTGGGGTCCATTTTCTATTGTTTTGATTTATACTGATCCCCTAACTCATGTTGTTGGTGATTGTGAAGGTTTTTACTAAAAATTTTGCAGTTATTTCATGCTTAATGATGATTGGAGGTTAAACTACTAGCACATTTGTTGCAGGACAAAAGGACCAAGACATTTAGTTAGTTGTTTGCTTTGATTTTTGCACTAATTAAGAACATAGTCTAAGTAGGGGAGTCAATAAATTATGTGCTTTGTTTGTAAGTATGTTATTGATGTATCCAATCCCATTCCGCCCTTTGGTGATCCTAGGTGAAAAGAAATTGTAGCTTACTTAAGTCCCTTATTTTACCCAAGGGGTCGTTACATCATTCAAGCTTTCCCCTTGCACTTCATGTGAGCCTGGGGAGTAGTGTGAAATGGTTAGCATTCTTTTCTTAGTGGGACCTATTTGGGGATTTCATCACCACAAGGGACAATCCTAACCATGTGTACTGGTGAGGTATATAAATGGGGGAGAGCCAGAGTTGTACCCAATCTAGTCATGCTATGTCTAGCAGAGCATTGAAGCCAGGGTGATACCTAGATACACATGAAGAGCTGGTCCAAGACTTCAGTATCTCACCGGGGTTCTCGACTCACACTTGCGATAGGCTGGTGTTCATGGTTGTGCCTCACGTACCGATTTTATATCGAGGACTCCCTAGATCACCTTGTTTATCCTAGTTAGAGGATCATGTTGGCCATAGCCTTCATACTAATCTTAGGATTGTGTTGTTTGAACAATCTTTATGTGCAAAACTAGTGCGTATCTTATCAATCGAGTCAGCCATACCTTTTGCTTATTGTTTGCAGTGTTTTATATCCTTTTCCATAGTCATTTTTCCTAAATTCAAGTTTAGCTATGTCATTAGAGGTGACCACGCCCTAAACAAGGGTGACCTCGACCTCAAGAGGGGCAACCTCACCCTCTATCTTAGTCATTTTTTGATCTATTTGAGTCAAAATTGTTCATCTTTCACTCAAAGGGGTGACCAGGCCTAGTCTAGAGGAGACTAGGCCCAGTCTAGGGGTCACCTCACCCTAATAGGGGTGAGCATGCCCTAGGAGTGGTGACCACGACCTAAAGAGGGGCAGCCATGCCAAAACAATTGTTTTTGCATCTTAAACAGTTGTTCATGCTTCCCATTTGGTCGTTCCACCAATTCCTTTGCTTGTTCCATGCATCCATGAGTATGTTCCCTTGTTCCATGAACTTGAAAGTCCATTTAAATAATTCCTTCAATCCATTTTTTCATTTGGGGAACTCATCTCATCATTCAGGGAACCCGTTGTGTCATTCAGCGGACTCATTTCATCATTTTGTCAATAATTCTTTGTCATTTTTTATCATTCTCACTCGTTCCCTAGAATAGGTGGCCTTTCCCGCTAGTTGGGTGACCAAATGCTCAATAGGGGTGGCTAGGACCTGCAAATGGGTGACCAAGCCCTAAAACAAGCATTTGTGGCTTGCTTTTCCATCCATTTGATCATCATTCTTTGTCATTTTCGATCATTCTCACTCGTTCCCTAGAATAGGTGGCCTTGCCCCCTAGCTGGCTGACCATGCCTTCAATAAGAGTGGCCAATACCTATAGAGGGGTGATCAAGCAATGAAACAGGTGGCCTTTCCCCCTAGCTGGCGGACCACACCCTCAATAAGAGCGGCGAGGACCTACAAAGGGGTGAATAGGCCCAGAAATAGGCATTTTTGGCTTGCTTTTTCATCTATTTTGTCATCATTCTTTGTCATTTTCAATTTTTCTCATCCATTCCCTAGAATAGGTGGCCTTTCCCCCTAGTTAGGCGACCACACCCTCAATAGGGGTGGCTAGGACTTGCAGAGGGGCTACAAGGCCCTAAAATAGACATATTTGCTTGCTTTTTTTACTATTTTGTCAGTTGTTCTCTGTCATTTTCTGTCATTATCACCCATTCCATAGAATAGGTATTATTTCCCCCTATTTAGGTGACCATGCCCTAAACAAGGGTGGTTAGGACTAACATAAGGGAAACCAGGCCCTTAAACAGGCATTTTTCCTTACTTTTTTTCACTCGTTTTGTCATCATTCTTTGTCATTTTTTATTGTTCTCAACCATTACCTAGAATAGGTGTCCTTTCCCCCTAGTTGGATTACCATGCCTTCAATAGGGGTGGCTAGGACCTGTAGAAGGGTGACCAGGCCCTAAAATGGGCATTTTTGCTTACTTTTTCATCTGTTTTGTCATCATTCTTTATCGTCTTCAATTGTTCTCACCTATTTCATAGAATAGGCATCCTTTCTCCCTAGTTGGGAAACCATTCCCTTAATAGGGGTTCCCAAGACTTGCAAAGGGGTGACGAGGCCCTAAAATAGGCATTTTTGTTTTCTTTTTCAACTATTTTGTTAGTCATTCTCTATCATTTTCTGTTGTTCTTGCTCGTTCTTAAAAATAGGTAACTATGCCCTTGGGTTGGGAAATCTCACCCTCTATTTGGGTAGTTGTGCCCCTTGGAAGGGTGATTTAGCTCCAAAACTGACCAATCCTATCTTCCATCCAAGTCATTTTGTCAACCATTTTTTGTTGTCACCTGTCGTTTTTGCCCATTTTTAGTAAATAGGCATGTGCCACCTTCTTGAGTAAGTTTTCCATTAGTTTGGGTGAATTTTTTCCCTAAATAGCTAATCTCGTCTCTCGTTTAGTCAATCCATTCATCCATTTTTTGCATCTATCTCCTCATTCTGAGAGTCAGTCTCCCCTTCCAAGCATCTGTTTCCTCGTTCCAAGTATCTACTCCTCCATTCTGAGCTTGTGTCTCCTCATTCTGAGAGTTAGTCTACCCTTTTGAACATCCCTTTCCTCATTCTAAGCATCCATGCTAATATTTCATCTCCTCATTCCAAGATTCTGTCTACCCTTTCGAGAATCCCTTTCCTCATTTCGAGCATCCACACTCTCATTTGGAGTATCTGTCTCCTCATTTGGAGTATCTATCTACCTATTCTGCAAATTTGTCAACCCATTTCAATGGTCCGTCTAATTATTTCGAAATTCTAAAAACCAAATAGGTGACAATGCCCTAAGAGGGGTGACCAGGCCCAGTCTAGAGGCAACCAAGCCCAGGGAAGAGGTGACTAGGCCTAGTGTATAAGCGACCACACCCTAGACATAGGTGACCAGGCCCAATGGATAAGAAACCTTTCCCTCTAGTCCATTTTCATCTTCCATTTACTAGTGATCTTCACTTCAATCCATCTACAGGTCATCCATTCATCATCTAAATCAAATAGGTACATCTTAGAATGACTCTAGGTTATGTATCCAACTTCGTTTTAGAGATTATTATCCAAATTGACTTAGGTGTCTACATTTGATCAGTATCACTCACATATGCTCAAGATTTTCATCCATCTTGAGTTGGTTATCATCTTTGGCCCAATAAATCTACTTACAATCTCAAGGTGGATTCGGTGCCATAATCATCTACTTATCCTTTTATCCAATCAATCAACGCCTTAAGTCACCTAGGGTGATCTCTGAACATGTTTTAGAATCACTTTCATCATCCAATAGAATCCATCATCTAATCTTATCAAATTGTCTCACAAATCGATCTTATCTAGTCTAATCCCATCACATCCTCCAATCATCCTAATCTGAGCTTTGATCCAATCACAATCTGAGATCTTATGATATCAAAACAAATCTTTACCTTTTCATCTTCTAATAATCTATTCCCATCTTTTCAATCAATATCCATCCCATCTAACATCATGAATCCTTATCCTCCGTCGATGCAATCAAAAGTAGTAGTCAAGGGGAATCCTAATTACGTTGATGACGATAATGAAAGTCTTGTTGATCAAGATGTATATGACATAGATCCCCTTGACGCTATCCTTTCTAGCAAGATTTCCCCAAGTTTCATCCAAAATCCAATCACCTCTTCGAGCTATCCCATTATGTCTCCATCCACACCTAATAACACTCCTTATGCTACCTTTGATGAGGGATATCCATTATCTTCCTCGCCTGCATCTCCATCATATCCTTTCTCTACATCATTTTCTTATCCACCACCCACATCCTCTTATTCCAATCTATCCTCCCAATCTTCCCATCCTAATCTACCATCCCAATACTCTTATTATAATTCCCCATCCATGTCCCCCTATCCTAATCCAATATCCACATCTTCCTATCCTAATCCACCATTCCAATATTCCTATCTTAATTCCTCATATACTTCCCCTAACAACAATTCATCATCCACATCTTCCAATTCTAGTTCACCATCCCAATATCCCTACCTTAACCCTCCATCCAATCCTAATCCTCTTCCTACTATTAGTCTTCCATCCAATCCCATTCCTCCATCTAATCCTAGTCCACCACTCCATAATCCCAATCCTTCACCAATCCCTAATCCTTTATCTATGCCCATCACCCTAGCCAAGCCTAGATTATGCAATTTTCTCACTCCAGAAGTTCTCCAAGGACTTATGACAAAGAAGAATCCCCCACTCCACACATTGTAGTCATGGAACCATGATATCCCAATCCATTATCTATGATCACTAGTGATGAGACCCTTCTCCACGCCACAACTATCATTGATGTTACCACCCCTAGCACCACTCAAACCACTAAAATTATCAAACCCACTGAATCAATTGAGCCCCCATCTCCTACTCTGAGATCCTCTGAGCCCATCAAAGATAACCAAATCCAATCCACTCCTCCTACACCTAGATCCACCCAATCCAACAAAGACACACAAATCTAATCCACTTCTCCCACTCCCAGTATCACTAAAATCCATTCCCATGAATGCCTTGACTCCTTCCATTTTCCGCACTTGAAGAGTCCCTCCAAGACTCTATCCTCATGCCACCAACACAAGATGAGTCATGCCAAGAGCCTGATCTAAAGCTTACCAACATATCACCTTCTCCACATCAAGATCCTGTCATCCCATCTAGTGCATCTCAAGATCATAATCCCCCATCCATTTCATCCCATGATCCCCTTGATACTCAAGATCTGATCACTCCATCACATGATCCCTTATTTCCTACTATCAAAAATCCAGATCCTATCATATCATGTAATCCCTCTCCTAATACTACCCATCCAGATGCTACTATCCCATCATCTCCATCTCATGATCCTCCATTGTCACCTAAACCTACTATCCCCTCACCACTTTATATCCCCTTGGTACTCTTACATTCTTCTATGGTGGTCTCCTTACAGAAGAAAAAAAAAGCATATATACCACCTATCATCCTCTGCCTAATAATGACCTCACATTATTCTTCTAGTGTAACACAAATCCTATCATGGATCGAATGATCAAGAATATGAACTATCAAGGAAAAGTATTAGGCCTTCATGAGCAAGGTATTTTAGAGTCCATCCAAGTCAAAGAACAATCCTATACATGAGGTCTCAGATGTATTGTCTACGATTCACAATCCAAAAATGTTGGTACAACCTCTATACGTCCTCAATGAGCCTCCTCAAAAAGAATAATAGGCTCTTCCCATTGTTCCACCAAATCATTTGTTTCCATTCCCCCCCATCATATCACCTTAAAAAAACCATCCATATTCCTCCTTCATCTTTCAAATCCATTTTGGGTCCTTATGTCCCTCCACCCACTATGTCTATTTTGGGCCCTTATATCCCAAAGTGACCTCCCCCATCTCGCACTATTCATCCTTTCATCCATCTATCACCTATCCATGTCACCCACCATAAAAATTTCACTCTCATTTCCCCTAATCAGGATCAACAAAGCCATGTACCTACACCTCCTTCATCCACATATCATCCCCAAAATCCTACCTCCATTACTCCATTCGTATTTCCTCCACATCATCCATCTACTCGCACCCATCCCATTACTATTAAAAGAAATTTGGATGTAAAAGTAACAATGCATAAATCTAAACATCCACATGAATCTAAAGCTCCTTATGTCCCCTTAAAAAGACATGTTGAAGAGAAGAAAATTCCAATCCAAAATCAAAATCAAACACATCAGCCACAAAGTCCCACCAAAGCAAAAATCAAAACCATGTTGATCCCAAAGAAAAAAGATGCAATACATTCAAATGAAAAATCTGCAATTACATCCAATGTTTCTAATCTGAAAGCTAATCATACGCCCCTTCCATCTCCTAAATTTGTTTTGGGTCCTTATGTCCCAAAATTCACTATCACATCTCCTCCATCATCCCCACATCATCCATCCATTAATCCTCCTATCATTTCACATCCAACACCATATGTGCCAATGTTGGTTCTGAAAACATCCCCACATCATAAATCCTCCCCATAATTCCATCCATTCACTTTCCAACATCCCATCCATTATCCCACATATCTCCCCCATCAAACCCCTTTAATCCATTCTCTTGCATAATCCATTTATCCTAATAGTTACTTCACACATGGGCTCTTAATACCTCATATGGCACTTGATTCTTGAGTCCATATATCCTCTTATCACATAACCTCTAAATACACTTACCCACATCCATATCCTTATCCATCTCCATCTGCATGCTATCCAAAAAATCCAAAAAATAAAAAATAAAAAATGCAAAAAAGTGAAAAACAAAAGAAGAAAAAAAAAGTAAAAGTAAAGAGGAATAATTCATCCAATAGTGAAAAATTGGCAGACAAGTGCCTTGGATAAGTACCATGATGAAAACCTGGAAAATAGGCATCATGTGTAAATCCTCCATCTAGCTTACTTCCCCATTTGGGGGCAACTGCATCCCCTTCACCCGTCTCCTCCATCCAACACTTCTTCCACATCCTGCTTGTCATATCTCATTTATCCCCAAGCCCTCCATCCTCATTATGATCTTGATATAGATAGGGTAAAACATCTATACATGCTTTGGACATCTCTCAGCATACATCCCCCTCACTGTCACACTATCCAAATCCTTATCCACATCCATCTCCCTCCCTTATCCACTCAGTATATCCTCCTCCATTTATCCCCTTTATCTTCCCATCCAATTGTCTTCCATCCCTCTTGCCTCATACATGACATACGTAGAGTGGGGGAATCTATCTTCCTTTGTGACATAAGTCCTTGGAGATATCATTTATCCATCTAAACAGTCTCCCCCATCTCCCCATCCTTATCTTCCCATCCATCTAAAAAATCCCTCCCATCTTCCCATCCTTATCTTTTTATCCATCTAAAAAGTCCCCCCCATCTCCCCATCCTTATCTTCCTATCCATCCAAACAATCCCTTCCATCTCCCCATCCTTATCTTTTTATCCATCTAAACAATCCCTTTCATCTCCTCATCCTTATCTTCCTATCCATCATAGCATCCCTTTCATCTCCCCATCCTTATCTTCCTATCCATCATAGCATCCATTTCATCTCCCCATCCTTATCTTCTTATCCACCCAAACAGTCCCCTCCATCTCCCCATCCCTCTTCCTATCCATCCAAATAATCCCTTCCATCTCCCCATCCTTATCCCTCTATCCATCTAGTAACCTTTTTCCCCATCCAAATCTGTATCCCTTTATCCCTCCATCCTAGCATATTTAATCCCCTTATCTTTATCTATCCATCCCTTCATCTCTACCCTCATCCCATTTCATAATCCCTGGTCATTGGTATCTAGCTATAGGCTTCCATCCATGCAAACCAATGCCATCTATCTCATCATCTTCACTCCCTTCTTTTGCACATCTTTCCAATCTCCTATCATTTCTCATCACTAATCTATCCATCATGTCACCCTCCCCATTCATCTTGTGATGATTTGGATAACTATCCCATCCCTGAGCTTCACCTAATTCAAATCTTATTCATATCACCATCATCCTATCTTATCCACCTGGTCTATCTTGTCTCATCATATCAGTCCCATCTTTTTATCCCATTATGAAGGTTATCTCATCATCCTTTATCCATTGTCTTCCATTGGTATTTTTTTGAACTATATTGCCCATGTGCTTTCACGTAGGCAAGGTCAACCATTTGATCTGACCCCGAGGTTGCTTTTTTCTCATCCTGTCTTTGTCATCCATCGAGGTCTCCATTGTCCTCTTTCTGCTTTTATCCATAGTTAGTTATCAACCTTTCATCAAACTACGAGGGCTGTGTGTTTTCATGTAGGCAAGGCTAATCTTCGATCGGCCCCCAATCCCCTAGGTCTTTAGGGTGTGTTAGTCTTGTGTCTTGTGTCTCATGTCATGTGTTGTGTTGTCAAGTATGTCCTTATCTAGCTAGTTCTTCATAAATAAGGTTCACTCATATCATCAAATCCAATCGGTTTTAGAACCTCCTACATCATAATCAATCTTTTATTTTAGTATCCATCATCGATCTCAATAGGATGTATCCTTCCTAATAGACCTCATCAACCCCATCCATCTTCTTGATCCTATGGAAAAGGATGTTTTGAAATTGATTGTGATCTTTTGATACTTTTGGATTTTTTTTATCACTTGATCTCCCTATCATCAATTGTCAGGGCCACCATGATCCATCATATTATGGTGTGTTTTGACTGGTCAACATAGAGGAATAATTTGATTCTTTTTATTTTTGTTGTTGTCTTCTTGGTTGTCCCATGTAGTACCCACCAAGATCCCCAAGGTCTTCTGTTACGTTGGGGCATCCTTTTCTACTTGTGGTTATCCCAATACCTATCCCAACCAAGGTCTTCATGACTTTGGGGTGTTGGAATAGCCTTCTTGTTTGATGTGTTTGTTTTATGCATTAGAAACTAATTAGCCTTGATTCTTCATACCCTAGCATCTTGTGTCTTATGCTATAGCAAAAATCAGTGCTCCAAAAATGGAAAATTGTGTTAGGATTGCATTTCATCTCCCCATCCCCCATCCTCTCATCTATTAAAACCTCATGATCCCCCATCCTCTCATCTATCAAAATCCCCCATCCATTCAGCCTTCATCACTCTACCTCCTCCATCCATCCACTCTCTTATCATCATCTCCTCAATCTTCCTAGAATAATATAGATTGGTTATTCTAAGCATCTTATTCCCCATCATTTTAGTCCTTTTCTTCATCTTACATCTCAATCCAATCCTCATCAATTCAATCTAGCACAAATAAACCAATCAAATCCTGGTCTTGTTCCCCATCTCACTATAAGCCTCGATCTAATCACCATCATCATCATTGAGATATCCATCCCTATCCTTTGGTGTTTTTTTGGGATGTATCCTTCCGTCATCAATGACGCTTTCATCGACATCATTGGGATGTATCCTTCCCTATCCTTTGGTGTTGTTTTTGGATGTATCCTTCCCTCATCAACAACACTTATCGAGATGTATCCTTCCCTATCCTTGTGTTTTTTCGGGATATATCATTCCCTTATTGACAACACTCCATCCATCATCAACCCAATTTTCCTTCTAGTTTGACTAGGGAAACATCACATTCATCCTTGCATCCATTTGTGCTTCTCCTCTCGCTCATCATCATCATCCCTATATTTCCTCTCATCATCTCAATCATTTCGAGAGCACATCCATGTTCTCTTGAACACGCATGTCCTCTCGAGGGGGCATCTTCAATCCCTAATCTTCATCTTCACTCCCATAATTTGCATCTACCTAGTCACTCCTTTGATGATTGGGGCATCTTTCCCAATCTAACCATCTTCTTTTGGGTTATCTGTTTTAATATTCTTTGAAATGATGCTACTTCGTAGCACCATCTCAAAGAGGGCCAAAATGTAGAAACCTAAATTTGGACACTCACATTTGTCCAAATTTATCCCTTTTCATTTAAACATCCTCTTATTTGCATTAATTAAGTAATATTGCTATTATTTAATTAATATCCTTAAATTCTTCTAAATCCCTAAGGTATCTAGTTAAATAATTGAATACCTTACCCCTTTATCCCCTCTTCCTCAAATAATTAAATAAATAATACATTTATTTAATTCCTCACATGTCACATCCTCCATCACTTTTTCTTAATCCTAATCTACCTTCTAATCTCTTCATTAGGGATGTTCACATGTCTAATCCTTGATTAGGGTGTGTCACATCCTCCAACTTTTGCAAGTTGGCTCCTAATTTTCATTAGCCACTAACTATCTTCTAATCACTGATTAGCTAATCCAATCAACATCTTGGTCAACTCTCTCATCCCCCAAGGAATTTTTAATTCCCTTTTGTCTTCCCCATGTGAATTTAAAATTCACTTTTAGTCCTCCAAGGTTCTCCTCTTCTCCATGTGATCATTGAGAGGTCACATCAATCACATGGGTTAGGAACCTTCTATTATAAGTACCTTGCCTTATCCAAGGTACTTCTCAGATTCCTTTTTGGGAACCTTGTCTTATCCTTAAGATATCCCTAATCATGTGAATTTAAAATTCACTTTTATTTCTCCAAGTAATCTCCTCTTCCCCATGAGATCATTGAGAGGTCACATTAGTCACATCCCAAGGTACTTTCAAATAACTTTTCCTTCTTCCACATCATTTTTACCCTTTCCATCTCACCATTTCCTTTGGACACTTCATCCTCCACATGGAAAGATGTGAGAGCTTGTGAGTCCTCAACTCACCATAGCTCTCCATCTTGGCCATGGCATCTCAATCCTAACCGTTGAATTCTCTAGATAATTCAATTTCTTCCATAAATAACCCCCTTCTCATTCATTCAAGACTAGTCACACACATTAGGCATTTTAACACACTTATTATCTCAAGACAATTTCAAGCATTTTGCATAATTAGCTATATCACTTGCATTTGCATTTAAGTTCAAGTTCATCCTCCATTGTAGAATCCTTAAGCTTGCATTGCACACCCACATCCTTCATTTCATCCACACCACCTTGTATTAATTTCTCATCTCATTTCCATCAACGAAGCACACATCCAAGCTTCAATCAAGGGCCAACCAAGAAAACAACATAGATAAAGGTATAATCACTCTTTTTTTTATGTTTCTTTTATTTGTGCTTAACTTTGGATAATCTTGAGGTGGTCTTGTGTTCTTTACATTGCATATTTAGAAGTTATAAACAATTGCACACAAATAGAAGATGGAATCACTAAGGAAACAATTCATTAGGGCTAGTTGAATGGCTTGATGCATCTCCCAAAACCTATAATCCATCATGATTCTCCATAGGAATCTATCATCAATCTTTGACAATGCTTGATCTTGTTGGAAAATTGAGCTTGAAGACCAGCAAAAATAAATAGAATGATGCTCCAAGACTTCAACTTTGAATGCTTGATTGAATTCTCTCTTGAATGTAAATCCTTGTCATCGAATGTGAATTTGTCTCTTGTCTAGTGAAAAATGATTGAAAGATTTAGCTTTATAGGCTTCCTTTATAATTTCCCATTTATTAAATCTCAAAATCTGACACTTAGAATTTGAGTTTAGGACCTTGAAATTATTCCAAAAAAATATTTTAATTTGATTTTATAAACTTAAATCGGACCCATTCACCCATGGATGAATGGGTCCTAACCTAAAAGTTCAAGATCAAACTTATGTCGAGGCACTAAATTAAGTAATAAAATTTATTCAAAGTGAGTTATATTGTTGGGAAATAATTAAAATAGGCCTTTGGATGCATAATAAAGGGTACTAGGGGCTCATTAATAAGGTTTATTAATACATAAATGCAAGGTCACTAAAATAGGCCCAAACTAAGTGTGAAATTGTACTATCACTTATAAAGTAGTACAATTATCTACACTATAGGTGCCCATGTGAAGGACATGTGAGAATTGAGTAATTTTATTATTTTTATGATTATTTCTCCAAATGGGGTGTGGGTTTTCTAAGGAGGTTTTTTTCTTGTGGTTATGGAAAACCATAATGGTTTTCTCATTCTAAAACTTCTATATTATGATGCCTTGTCATTTGGGGAGATGGATTTAGGATTTTTTATAGGTGAGATGGGGAGATGCTACTAGATTGAAGAGAGGATTTAAAGAATCCATTTTTGGAGATTTTTATTTGCATAGAATCCCATGTTTTAGGGAGCTAGTAAGCTCCACATTTTGAGAGAGAGTGAGCTAGTGAATTTCATGTGAAGGGAGCTTGAGAGCTTAAGCTGAAAGAAGGTTGAAAGAGACTAAGAAGACATTTTTGTTGCAGGTTTGGAGGTGTACTATAGTAGAAATAAGATTGGTGATTTCATGGTTTGATTACAACACTAATTTCTAATGAATATTGTAGGCTAAAAGAACAAGAAACAGGTAAAAGAGGATAGCTTGTAGGAAACCATTATAAATTTGATCTTGAAAGGGAATGACAAACTTAGAAAGAATTCCAAGAACTAGTATCCATATTTAGTATCTTATGTTTCTTTAAAAAAATTAGATTTCAATAACTTGATACAAGCACATACTACTATACCTTAAAGCATAAACTAACATAGTTTAATTTCCCATGCATTAACCCTTAGAGGAAAGTTGGCGTAGTTTAAAATCTAAGAAAATTTCAGTAGCATAACAACATGTAAATTGACATTTCAAGAATGAGAAACACGAAGAATAGAGATCTACATCTTTCTCTTTTGGGGGGAATCTGATAGCACTTCGATACCTACAAATAAACTATCTCTACAAACCCACTCCAAGACATCCAATATATAGAGAAATACAAGCATGAAGGTAGCTTCTAGAGAAAGCTACAAGAGATGGGCATCCAAAACCATATGGCAAATTTTTCTAACACATATTTGACTCTTGTAACACTTGTTCAAAGATTCCTTACCCACTTACATGCCTCCATACTTGGGTGCCCCAAATAGGTATGAAAAATTCCTTACAATGTCATAGAATCCATCATGAGATCTCCATGAGAATCCCTCAAAGATGTCGACACATGTCAAAGAATATCTTCCCAAAGTGGGATTCCCACATTTCCTTGTAGGGACCACAACATCTATGTCACATCCCATGTCACCTCCCAATATGTTGACAACTCATCGTGTCAAGTCATATTTGATGACAAATTAATATGAGCAAGAAATTACAACATAAGCATTAATAAATTAATATTTTAATGCTAGGAAATTGAAAAGGTTGAGACACCTAAATTCCCAACATTCTCCCACTTGAAAAACACCTTTCAAGAGCCAATATAATTAGGTAATTAATTGCTAGGGGCCAAAACAATATCATCATAGTCATCCATGAAACCACATGAATCTCTCGCATGCTCTCATGCACTGACAAGATACATGTAACAACATCCAAGGTGTCCACCATATCAAGAAAAAAATTATTTTTCATCTTCCAAACATGCCACCTATGGAAGAAAAGGAATAATCCAAGGTGTATATGAACTAATCCAAAGAACACAAGCACCAAATACAAGTGATAACAAAAGCTAAAAGCTACTGACATCCTCCTGCTTCCTTCATGTATACAAGGTATCAATTTTCTTACCCAAGTGACTCAGTAGGTCAGTCTTCAGGTCCTTGAGAAATGGACCTAATTATCTTTTTATAACTCCTAATGTCCCTTTGAAAGAGGAATACTTCCTAGTGTACCCTTTGATTGAATGAACAAAACTTGAATAGTTCCTACACACATCACAAATATCATCAAACATCAACTTAGAAATATCTCCACTACCCATAGGATTCAAAATATCCAAAAATTCATCCCTAATCCCCCTAAGAAAGATCATGTTTACAGTGTCATTGGTTAGCACTGTTTTCCTATTTCTTTGGAGACTAAATAGAAAATACTCTAGATAATCTTCTAAGGTCTCTTACTCACATTGCATGATGCAGAATATCTCATCTTGGGTTTCTTAGTCTTGCAGTAATCTTGGTATTTTTACAAGAATTTTGTCTTCATGTTGTCCCAACTATGGATGGTTTTGTATCCTAGTCCCATAAACCACCTCAATGTTGCATCCTTTAGAGTATCTAGAAATAGTTTTAGTTTCTATGCATCATTAAGATAATTATAAATGTGACATAAAATGTCAAATTAAAAAAGGAACATATCAGGGTCTTCCATATAAATTCCTCGAAAGAAAATAAAAGTTGAGTGCAGTATGTTCTTCATAGGGGCATCCTCTTCTGATGTGAAATGGGAAACTCATGGGTAACAAGGTAGTAGTAGTTGTTGTCCATAGTTCAAAATTCCCAAGGGGTGTAGAAGGATGTTAATGGCTTAAGGTCTCTTGGGGTCTTACCACTTCGGAGCTCATAAGATTCTTGAAATATCTTAACAACCTTTTTAAATGAATCTTCAAGCAACTCATGGTTGACACTAGAAGGAGACTCAAAGGTGTACTTAATGAAATTTTTCAATATCGGGTTCAACTAGTTTCTTTTTGGATGGGATGTTCACAATTAATAGTTTTGTTTTTTTTGTGATTCTTTTTGTTGTGAACTACTTCCTATATCCTTCTTAAAAAATATCCCTTTACTATGTCTACTATGGTTCATCCATCTATATGATTTATGATAGATAAAACCAAGGTTAATTACCCAGGTGAGGTTGATGGTTACATAGACTTATGCCTTAGCACAGTGGTCCTAACTTAAATCACTAGACTAATAGGCCTTTAGCACCATTCCCTGAAAAAAGTGTCAAATTTTTTGGACAAATCTATGGATTTATATTAGAGATAAACTATCCTTATAATTTTATTAAACTAGAAAATACAATTTAGATCAATCCTCAAGAATTTCATAGTTATTTCCTCAGTTTGTTCCTTAAATATCAATCCAAGGATTATAGTCTTGTGAAGGGTGTTGCAGAAGTATACCTAAGGGCTAAAAATATTGAATTAGGTGGGGATGGATGCAACTAACACTCTTGAAAATATTTAATTTGGCTTCTATTTTCTAATGTGACACAAAGTTCATAGTGCGACAAAAAGTTCACAGTGCAATAGGGATTTCACAGTATGGTAGGAAGTTCATAGAACATAATAGAATATCTTTCAAAAGTAGTGCATGTAATTGAATGATAGATAAACTTCTGCAATACTTGAAAATTTTATTCTTTAGATAATAATTGCATCTAATAGTGAATTGATCACACCAATTACAAAACCGGATTTAACAATGAATCAACCACATTAGCCAAATATCAAACCTTTTCAAAATTAAAAGGAAATGAAATGATAAATGGATCACACTCTAGAAAATATATTCAACATGAAAAAAATCTCACAACATATAAATTCTAGCTAATTCAAACATAAAACAACCTCACTAAGTGTCCTGAGAGAGGGCCCTTCCTCTGGTTCAAAAGGTGAGTGAAAATAAATTGACTATGCTAAATCAATGTCATGGTCATCCAATTAAATTCATTCAAACTTGGTGTAGAAACAAAATAGATGTATGTTCTTTATTCTCTATATCCTCTACAATCTAAACCATAACATATTTATATATGTTATTTCTTACTATTACAGCCTATAGCTAGCACATCAAATATTATAGACTAAGATTAAAAGAGGTTATGGTTTGTTATGGCCAATGGCCAATAAATCAAATATTAATAGTATTTCATTTGGCTGTAGGCCACAAACCAAAAACAACATTGAAAATAGTTTCAAAATGTAACATAGAAAATAGAAATGAATAGTTTCACAACACATCCAGCCTGTCCTTTTCCTCTCCTCATGTCCCATGATCTTCAAGGGTTATCTTCAACATGGTCAATTCCTATTGTAAATCATTCAAATTGGATTATTATCACAATGATTTGGCACTTTGGAAGAATTCCTTCATTCTCATAATAATTAATGCCAGGAAGACTTAGGAAAGGGCAGTAAAATGAAACAAAAAGGGCATAGGAATTGGACATATTTTTCACCCATCATTATTATTGATGTAAACACTACATCATGGATATCAGAATAATATGGAGAATATTTTGCATACAAGACTTGATTCACATTTAAAAACTTCTACTATATATCTACACTAATAGTTTTTGTTGTTTGTGCCCTCCTATAGATTGGTTAATATTCCATTGCACATAATTTTTTCTTATATCGTTTCAATATGTTGTTTGTGGATTATAGTAGCATCTAAATTCATAATTTCATTTGGTTTGGACAAATGGTTCAAAATTTGCAAGTGACAGAAGTTCAATATATAAGGTTTTGTTAGTTTTCTATGTAACGCATATGACCTATTCGATTTGTGCTCCTCTATGAATTTGTGTTGGAACTTGAGGATTTTGTAGAATTTTTATAGGTGTTTGTGCATTGATATTTCTAGTTGGGATGATATTTTGATATCCACATTTCTTGTGATTGGTGATCAGTTCAAGCATTTTGATTTAGGTCCTATGCTTGGCTGACCTAAAATATGTAAATGATTGTGGATTTTAATGATGTGATGCTAATGTAAGAGGGAGCTATTATAGGTCCATTCCAAACTATATCACATGTGTTGCAGTGTGAAGGTAATTTAATTTGAATTAGGTATCAACAAGGCACATTTTGTATTACTTTGGGTGACATCTAATTAGGTTGACCTAATCAATGTTTACAATGGTGTTAATATATGTAGAATATCATTTTGAGTTTGTGAGGGTGATGATTTTTGATAGAAAAGTGATCCAAATACAAATAGTAAAGTGAAATTTTGAAGAAGATTGAGAAAAGGTTGTGCAAATGTAATATTGAGCAAAAAAAATTATTTTGTATTAGGCTAAGTGTTTTGAGTCAAGGTTTCGAGCTTTAAAGGAACTAAATTCAACATATGTTAGATGCACTTTGTATTAGTTCAAATATTGGTTGTGTAGCCACTTTCTTTATCTTTATTTTCTTTGTGAATAGTGATTTCACTTGGACAGTGATTCCACTTGGCAATGAGCCTTTCTATAATATTTTATAAATGGTTAGAACATACTGTGAGCTAATCCTCGCTATGGTTTCTACCATTTTGGTTTTTCCACATAAAAATACCGATGTTTATGTATTGTATATGTTATGGGATATTTATGCTTTCATTTATGTTAATTGCTATGTATGTTGTGATAAATGGATGGTTAGTAATTAAATGGTTTTTAAGAATACTGAATCCCTCTCAATATTCTAGGTGTTCAACATCTTTAATAGCAAAAACCTTTTCACTATAAGAATTAGTAAGAGTTTTGAGAATTTTCTTTACCACTTTAGGTTCTTTGAATTGTGCACCAAGGCCTCTCGTAGCACTTACTAGTTCATGAACCCTCTACATGTAACTTGTAATTGTTTCATCTTCAGAAATTCATAAAGTCTCAAATTATGTCTTCAAATTCTGCAAATTAGCTTGTTTAACCTTAATCATCTCCTTGTAAATACTTTCTAGCTTATCCCAAACTTCTTTAGTAGTTTTTAGATCCATAACTTTCACTATTTTTTTATGTGCAAGACTAAACAAAAGACCAAACTTTGCAACCATATATTTCATAGGCCTTAATTTCATCACTTGTGCTTGTTCCATTCAAAGGAATGCTATATACAGTCTTCACTTCCTTAGAAACATCAAATCCAAGGTAAATTAGATAGCCTTCCATATTCACTTTCTAGAATATATAGTTTTTTCCATCAAACATAGGGATCTCCTTCTTTCTCTCCATCCCAAATCTACCTCAAGTGGTTAAGCTTTTCTTCAAGGAACCTTCCTCTGATACCAATTGTTTAATGAACAAGAAAAATAAGAGGGGGGTGAATCAATTGTATCAAATTAAAACATTAAAACCCTCAATAGTAATCAGGTCCACATGCATTCATTTAAAACTTAATCGTTTATAATGTTAAAACATGAAAAGTAGATAACAAAAAGTAAAACAACCAACATGATACACATGAGAACACCATATTTATGTGGAAAAACCTAGACTAGAAAAACCATGATGAGGATTAGCTCACAATATAAGTAATTGCAAAATTGGTGCAAAGAGGCTCATCGCTAGAATAGGGTGCACTATCCATAAAGGATCACAACCAAAACTCACTACCAGAATAGAAGGAAGAAAGAAAAAAAAATGTTACACATAGAACATGATCTCAATGCAACAAAGACTCCACCATAATAGCTTCAAAAAAACTTGCAGTATTCAAGAGATCAAGATACCTCATCTCATTGCATTCAACAATCTTTCTTTATAGTTTGCACTGCATTCCATAGTTCTGTTGAAATGCACAAGAAACTGAGAGGGGGGGTGAATTAGTTGTCTCCAATATTATTCACAAATCTCAAATAATTATTAACTCCACATCCACTTTAATATGTTATTAAGTATGAACATGAAGTGCAAATAATAGAAAGCACATCAACACAAGAAACACCATATTTACATGGAAAACCCAATAAGGGAAAAACCACTGTGAGGATTAACTCACAATATAAGAGTAATTGCAAAACTATTTACAAAGAGGCTCACTGCCCTAGATATGACTCACTGTCTAGATAGGAGGCTCATTGGCTACAAATAAAGAAATATAGCAGAAAATCAACCACAACTTTCACACATCTATAGCCTTGATCAGAGAATTGTAGACACCGTCAATTCACTTCTTTTAGGAGTCTTTACACATTGAATTTATCACTACCTCAATTCACTTTCACACAATTTCTCATGACTACCTTACTTCTCACACTTGTGGCGTATAATCCTTAGCACATTGTCTTTTATTTATACCATCTTCAATCTTAGAAACATTCTCCAAGGTCAGCTACACATGCTTCATTTTACAAATTGAAATTAGGTCGGCAACTCAACATTCCCACAATGGAAGAGAATGAGAGAAGACAAAAAAAAACTCAACCAAGACCCAAAACAACATCTCATATCAATCACACACTTCCTTAATTGATACTTATCATTCACATGACATGTAAACATTAGGTTAACCAAACCTAATGAAAACACTAATGAACTTTGAAGGAAACACTTCTGCAACAAGAAGATAACATGAAGACCACATAACACAGTTCACCATCCACTAGAACACATCTTAGATTCCTTTAGATTCATTCATAGCTACTACAACAATCTTCATACACAGGACACTTTCCATCAATCCATCTAGACTATACAGACACACACAGTAACTCTGAAACTAGTCTTCTGGGTCACCAAACCATGAATTCCTTTGAAAAAACACATATAGCATCATTACAAGCCTTCTTCCAAATCCACAAGACCAAAAAAAAACTAGCAAAGGATTGCAGAGTAGATACATTCTCCCAGTCCACATATAAACATCTCTTCCAAACTAGTTCACAAACTGATGAACTCAACATTCACTCTTCATCAGTCCAGAAGCTATAATCTAGGATATATCACCCAAGGATGCCCCTAAAAAACACTTCAGATCTACACAAGCATATGATCAACACAAAATAAATGTAGACAACATATCAGAGTGCATTCTGAACACACACACACACTTCTATCTTCACTATTTATGAATTTTCTCAAAATCACTTGGTAACTCATCATATCAGCACACCTGCAACACTATAAAGATAGCTTCATGTACTCACAACATCTCAATAGTATCTCAACTATACATGAACCACTTGCAATCACTTGTTTCCTTTCTCTACTAAAAACTATACTTTGTTGACATCAATGACAACTCCACCAAACTCATTCATACTTGCATCAATGCCACCCTTTGTCCTTGATGGAAACACACAACTCTCTCCCCCTTTGACATCAATGGAAAAGAACAATTTTTTTTACATAACTTTGATCACTCCCCCTTAGGAGTGCACCTATGACAACACACATCTCATACTACAACAATGATACTTCCTAATCCCCCTAAGGAGTAGACCCTACTCATCAGTCTACAAAAATGATGAATTTGTAGATCCACTAGATTGATGCACCTCTATGTGCACCTAGTTCAAAGAACGAGGTGCAATAACCCCCAAATCCTCCCTAAGATACTCAAAAGTATCCTTAGGAAGAGCTTTAGTAAATATATCAAGAATCTGATCCTTTGTAGGTACATATTCATCTCGACTTCATTCTCCAATACCTTCTCTCTCAAGAAATGATATCTGATAGATATATGCTTTGTCCTTGAATGCATTATCATATTCTTTGAAATATTTGTTGAACTTGTATTATCACAAAAGATAGGGATAGGCTCATCAAACATCACTCCTATGTCCTTCAATGTTTGCTTCATCCATAGTACTTGTGTGCAACAAGATGTTGCTACTATGTACTTGACCTCTACAGTGGATAAAGAAATGAAATCCTATTTCTTTCTTAGCCATGAAACCAACCTGCACCCAAGAAAGAATGCACCACCACTTGTACTCTTCCAGTCATCTACACAGCCAGCCTAATTTGCATCAGTGTAAGCATTCAAAGTGAAATTAGTATCCTTAGGATACCACAAGCCATAATCTAGAGTTCCTTTTAGATATCTGAATATCTTTTTCACAGTTGTAACATGTGTTTCTTTGGGTTCTACTTGAAATCTGGCAACCAAACATACTGCATGCATGATATCTGGTCTAAACATACTGCATGCATGATATCCGGTCTAGTAGTAGTAAGATATAACAGTCCACCAATCATAGATTTGTACATTCTCTAACCAGCTTGATTAGATTCATCATCGTTACTCAATTTGTAGCCAGTCACCATAGGGGTATTGACCAGTTTGGAGTAATCCATTCCAAACTTATTTAGTAATTATTTAACATAATTTGATTGTGAAATGAATATTACCTTATCAGTTTGATTCACTTGAAGTCCAAGAAAGAAATTCAACTCACCAATCATAGACATTTCAAACTCTTTTTGCATCTCCTCTGCAAATTTCTTGCACATAGCCTCATTTCCTCCAAAGATAATATCATCAACATACATAACCACTATCAGCATTTTATTTTCTTCAACCTTGAAATGGAGATTACTGTCTGTGGAGCCTTTGCTAAACCTTTGTTGTGTCA
Source organism: Sequoia sempervirens (assembly GCA_007258455.2). Lineage (NCBI taxonomy): Eukaryota > Viridiplantae > Streptophyta > Pinopsida > Cupressales > Cupressaceae > Sequoia > Sequoia sempervirens. Next base: position 25,202 of record VDFB02067044.1, read on the forward strand.
AATACATGTCCAAACTTGCATACCATACTTTGGGAGCCTGTTTAAGTCCATACAATTCCTTTTTCAATTTACAGACCATGTCCAGTTGATCTTCTAATTGAAATCCCTCTGGTTGTTCCATGTAGACCTCTTCTTCCGATTCTCCATTTAGGAATGCAAACTTAACATCCATTTAGTATACCTTGAAATATTTGTGAGCAAAAAATGCTAAAAAAATATGAAGAGCCTCCATTTTTTCCACCGGGGAAAATGTCTCTTCAAAATCTATTCCTTCAACCTATGAATAACCTTTGCACACAAGCCTTGCTTTGTTTCTTACTACTTCGCCATTCTCATTTAGCTTATTATTGAATACCCAATTTGTAAAATTATGTTCTTGTTTACTGGTCTAGGAACCAATTCCCATGTCTTATTTTTCTCTATATGTTGTAACTCCTCTTTCATTTCTCTAACCCAATTTTCATCTTTGTATGCTTCACACACTATTTTAGGTTCTATCTTGGAAAGTAAACAAAAATTTACCTTAACTGCTACCACTTTTCTTCTTGTCTTTACACCTTCACTTTTGTCTCCAATTATTTGTTCTTCTGGGTGATTTTTTTGTACATATTTTGTACATATTTTGGAGCAAGTTCTAGAGATTCTTCTAATTCCATCTATTCTTCTTCTTCCATATTCTCTTCTTGTACTTTTCTGCAAATAGGTTCATCTAGTTCAACTTGACTTATTTCAACTAATTTGTGCATACCTTCATCAACTTTTACATTTTCACTTTCAACTCTTTCTCAATATTTTATTGAAGCATCTATAAGATTTTCTATTGGTTGAATATCCAAGGAAATTAACTTCATCACATTTGGATCAAACTTTCCTAGGGTCTCATCATCTCTTTTAATATAGCATTTCCTTCCAAACACCTTAAAGTACTTAATAGTAGGAATTTTTTGCATGCCACAGTTCATAGGAAGTCTCTGCATTGTTACCTTTGATTTGAACTCTGTTAAGAATATAAACAATAGTTTGAATTACTTCTTGCTAGTATACTTCAAGTACATTTTCCTCTTTCATCATAGTCCTTGCAACTTCTTGAACTATCCAATTCTTCCTCTCAGCAACTCCATTCTGCTGAGGAGTTCTAGGACTAAAAAGATGCCTCTTTATACCATGCTCTTCACAAAACATATTAAACTCATTGGAGGTGAATTATCCACCTCTATCAGACCTTAAAAATTTTATTTTCAGGTTCACTTCATTCTCTACCATAGCCTTGAACACCTCAAATCTTTCTAGAGCTTGAGCTTTCTCGCTAAGAAAAGTAACCCATGTCATTCTAGAATAATCATCAATTAGAAGCATATAATACATGTCACAATTAAGACTTCCTATTCTTGTGGGACCATAGAGGTCTGTATGAATCAATTCTAGCATTTCGGTAGTTGATTGTTCTTTTTCTTTAAAGTTGCATCTTGTTTTTTTTCCCAATTGACAACTTCTACAAATAGTATTGGTAGGCTTTGTGATTTTAGGAAAATCCCTTACAACTTCTCTTGCGCTAATCCTGATCAGATTGTCAACGTTTGCATGTCCCATCCTCTGGTGCCATAGCCAAATTTCATTAACTTGAGACAAAAAACACTAACCATCAACACCCTTAATCTAATAAATGTTTCCATATGTTCTTCTTCCTGCAGCTACCACAGTTCTGGACCCTTTTCTGATCTCACAAGTATTATCCTAAAACACAATCTTAAATCCTTTGCTACACATTTGTCCAAAACTCAAGAGATTATTCCTTAATCCCTTAACATTATATACATCATCATTATTGGTTTTCCATCAAAACTAATTGTTCCTTTTCCAACAATATTTGCACTAGAATCATCTCCAAACATGACTAATCCTCCATCATAATTTTCAAGTTTAGTAAACTTACTTTTTCCTCTGATCATGTGATTTGAGAAGCCACTATCAATTACCCAATAATCTTCATATTTTCTAGTATGAAAGGTAGTAACCAGAGTACCTTCCATCTCTTCCTTCTTGTTTTCTGAACCACATTCCTTTGCACATCTTCCATGGTTACTAGACATTGATTTATTCTCTAAGGCTAGAAACAAGAATTCATCATTATCACCCTCAATATCAAATTCACCATCAAAAATTCCAACATCTTCTCTAACATAATACAATTTCTTGAACTTTTTGTCCTTTTTGTCTTTATTGTCTTTTCTCTTCTTGTGTATGGCTCTATTTGGACATGTTGAAGCATAGTGACCAATATTTCCACAACTGAAACATTTAAAAGATAACATACCTTTGTACTTGTTGGTACCTTTCTTCAATTTCCTTGTAAAATTTGCTTCCAACTCCTCTAAACTATCACTATCTGGATCATCTTCTATATTTGTAGCTTTGAAGGTTGTTTCTATTTTCTCCTTTTCTTTTCTAAATTTCCTCATTTCAAATGTGGTCAAGGTGCCACATAGTTGTTCTTTAGTGAATTTATCTGGATCATAAACTTCCTCAATGGTTGAGACCTTATCACTATAACTCTGTGGTAGGGTCATTAGAATCTTATCCATTACATCTTCCTCTATTAGAGTACCACCTTGATTTTTGGCTTCATTTAATGCAATGTCAACCCTTTGAAACTATCTTGCAATATCTTCACCTTCTTCCATTTTCAAGTTCTCATATCTACGCTTAACTATTAACTTCTTTGATAATTTGACACTATCATTTCCTTCATAGATATCTTTCAAATTTTCCCAAAATTCATAAGCAGTGCCCAATGAAATAAATTTTGTCATCTCAATATTAGATAAAGCACTATAGATAGAATATCTTGATTTTTCATTTTCTTCATAGGCAAAAATATCATTTGCAGAAGAAGGACCACTTCCTAGCTCAACATATTTTGTCTCAACAGCTTTCCAAGTCTTGTAACCAAGAGAGATTAGGTAACCTTTCATCTACACTTTCTAGAAACTATAGTCAGATCCATCAAAAATAGGGATTCTCAAATTGTGTGCCATTGGATCTACCTCAAGTAGTTAAGCTCTTCTCTGAGGAACCAAAGATCTGATACCAATTGTTGAGAATCACAAGAAAACTGAGAGGGGGGGTGAATTAGTTATCTCCAATCTTATTCACAAATCTTAGACAATTGTTAACTCCACATCCACCTTAATTTGTTATTAAGTATAAGCATGAAGTGAAAATAGAAGAAAGCAATATCAACACAAGAAACTCCAGATTTAAGTGGAAAACCCAATAAGGGAAAAACCAAGAATGAGGATTAACTCACAATATAAGAGTAATTCAATAACCATTTACAAAGAGGATCACTGTAAAAGGGCTCACTGCCCAAGATAGGAATCACTATCCAGATAGGAGGCTCATTGCCTACAGATAAATAAAGATAGTAGAAAATCCACCACAACATCTTTCACACATTCGCAACCTTGATCAGAGAATCATACACACCATCAACTCACTACTTTGAGGGGTCTAACACAATGAATTTATCGCTACCTCAATTCAATTTCACACAATTTCTCATGACTACCTTTATTCTCACACTTGTGGTGTACAATACTTAACCTTGTCTTGTATTTATACCATCTTCAATCTTAGAAAATTTCTCCAAGGTCAGCTACACACACTTCATTTTACAAATTCAAATTAGGTTAGAAAATCAAAATTCCCATGGTGGAAGAGAATGGGAGTAGACCAAACCAACACTTAAGAAAGATCCAAAACAACATCTTAGATCAATCACATGATTCCTTAATTGATACTTATCCTTCTCATGATGTGTAAACACTAGGTCAACCAAACCTAATGAAAACACCAATGAAATTTGAAGTACACACTTCTGCAACAAGAAGATAACATGTGAACCACATAACATGCTTCACCATACACTGGAACACATCTTAGATTCCTTTAGATTCATTCGTAGCTACTGCAAAAGCCTTCATACATTGGACACTTTCCATATAGACACACATAGTAACTTTGAAACTAGTCCTCTAGAGTACCAAACCACGAACACCTTTGGTAGAACAAAAATAAAAAACATTACAAGAATTCTTCAAGATCTACAAGAGTAGTAACAATCCATCATAGGACTGCAGAGTAGATACATTTCTCCTAGTCCATAGAAAAATAAATTTTCCAAACCAATTCACAAACTGATGAACTCAACTTTTACTCTTCATCTGCCCAGAAGCTATAATCTAGGATATATCAGCCAAGGATTCCCTTAAATAACATTTCAAATCTATACAAGTGTAGGATCAACATAGAAGAAATGTCGAGCACATACCAGAGCACATTTTGAACACACATACATTTCTATCTTCACTATTTATTAATTTTCTCAAAAGCACTTGGTAACTCATCATATCAGCACACCTATAACAACATAAAGATAGTTTCATGTACTCACAACATCTCAACAATATCTCGTGGTGTCATAATAGTGGTTTACAATTCCAGGAATCAATTTTAGCTGAAATCACATATTTTTAGAAAATATAATGATTTAAGCCTTAAAAGTTCCATTTTAAGGATTCCAATTGAAGAGGGTTTGATCAAATCACCTTAGATCAAACCCCCTTGGATATAACCTCGCTAGTTTTAAACCATACCTATAAATGCATCTCCTTTACACCTATCAAAATGTCATAAAAAATCACTTTTGATTTAGCTTTTGGGGGATCAAATGAATTCATTTAAAATTTATTTCAAATGATTATGGTATTCCTCAGAAAAAGCTATCCAATGAATATAATTTTAATATGTTTTGGTTTTGTTATGTATTTGTTTTTTAAGTTTTATTAAACATAGGTTTTTCATCGAAAATGAATTTCTTTGTTCTTCACATGTGAAAAATAGAAGATTATAAAAAAAAATTTTTTGAAAAATATGAGTGCACTAGATATTGAAGTCCTTGATCCAACAAAAATTAAATTAAATTTTGACATATATAAAAAAGTTACGCATTATACTTGGTCGGCTTATGTCTGAATTGTAATTCATTTGACTTTGAAACTTGATTAAGGAAAAATATTCAATTAAAACTATCTAACCAAGTGGAAGCACTAGATATCAGAGTTACAAATCTAAATTTGAAAGAATTAGAATTTTATCCTTCATGGAAAAAAGTTATGTTATACGGTAGCGCCACTTTTTTAAAATGTTGTTTCTGAAAAAATAAATTTTTGTGGGAGATGGAAAAAGAAGTGAAATTTGATTCCAAAAATTTTGAAAAAAATATTTTTAGAATCTACAAACAAAATTTGATGAGACTCTAGTTTGTACCATCTTAAAATTCCTCACAGTTTAGCTGCTAGGTGCTCGAATGTGAAGATTTAGTTAAAAATAATAATTTCAAGGTCCGCTTGGCCAAAAATTGTAAACCACTATTATGGGATCACCCTCAACTATACATTCACTACCTACAATCAGTTGTTTCCTTTCTCTACAACAACCTATACTGTGTTGAAATCAATGACAACATTGATGACAACACCACAAAAATATTCCATACTTGAAACAAGTTTTTCACTTCATGTTGCATCACAACCCTCAATTCTATTCCATACCTCATCTCATATCAATTCACCTTTCATTTATACCATTCACAACTTGAAAAACATCTTCAAGTCGGATATACTCACCTTAATCTTTAAAAATTCAAAATAGTTCGGCAATAAGCATTCTCATGGTGGATAGGAATGAAAGTGGACCAATAAAAAACTTAACTGGGACCCAAATTAACTTTCACATATTATGCTACACTTTCTTTAATTCTCAAACATCTTTTAATGTAGTGTAAATTCCAAGTTGGTTGTTACCCATGTAAACACCATTAAACTTTGAATTACACACTTCCTTAGATCCAAAAATGACTTGAAAACCATACACCACACTTCATCATGATCTAGGATATTCCTATACAATCCTAAAATCCATCAAACTCCTTTGCAACAATTCACACCTCTAGAATGTACATAGCTTATACATTCAAACTACACAGCCAAACAATGTAGCTCTAAAATCTATCTTCTAGAGCATACCTCAGATACTCTTGATGCAGGAAAGAGATCAATACCATCAACATACCTTTAGAATCACAAGACTTGAAGAGAAACTATGGAGAAATGCAGATCAAAAACATTTCTCCCAAACACCTTTGTAAGCACCATTGAAAAACTTGTTCACACACTGGTGAACATAACTTCCACTGACCATCGATCCATAGCCAAAATTCTAGATATAGAAACTATGAACACCTCTAACCAACATATCCAAACCACAAAAGAAAATTTTCAACCTAGAATAAATGTGAAGAAAAACCAAAATGCCTTTGCAAACTAGAACACCTTATTTTATCAATTTTCTCAATATCCTTGTCATCTTTATCACTACCACAATCATGAACCTAATCTTATCAAAGTGACACCAAAGGTTAATGTGATTAACTTAATTTATGACAACTTAACGCAACTAATCAAAGCAACAACCTATCTCAACCACTACAAAATTGTCACCAATAACAACACAAGCCTGTTGACATTAATGACAACACCTTCATACTTTCAACAAAAGCATCCCAAATATTGATTAGTTATGCATCACTAGAATACTTCAAAGATGATGAAGCCTTGAAATAAATGTTAGAATTTTATGATAATTCATCAACTCTTCCTAAAAACAAGGACTCACTTGTGTTATGGTTAGTACTAAACAAGCGGATAAAGAAAAGGAAATTATTAATGTTGGTGAAGATGGAGAAGAACATACCTCTAAAGTTTCAAGACAAAATGCACTTCCTATGGGAGATACAATCAAGATACAAATGGATACATCTAATGAGGAGAGAATGATTCAAATAGGAAAGTTCCTTGATGAGGATGAACAAGAAAACCATGCAACATTATTACATGAATTTCATGAAATATTTGCTTGGACCTATTCAGACATGTCGATTATTGATGCTATGATAGTGACACACAACATAGCCATTGAACTTGATGTTAAACTAGTAAGACAAAAGATACACAAGACAAATCCTAAGATAGCCTTGTCGGTTAAGACTGTAATTGAAAAACTCCTAGAATTTGGGTTCATTCATCCTATTGATTATTCCCCTTCGATCTCAAACATTGTCATAGTCACAAAACCTAATAATCATATTAGGATGTGTACAGATTTTTGTGATCTTAATAAAGCATCTTTAAAATACAATTTTCCTCATCTTAATATTGACAGGGTAGTAGATTTGACTATGGGATATGCTTTATTGTCATTCATGGATGGTTTCTTGGGATATAATCAAATCTTTTTCAACCCTCAAGATCAATACAAGATAGTATTTACTAAACCTTGGGGAACATTTTGATGGGTTTACATGCCTTTTGGATTAAAGAATCTAGGTGCAACATACCAAAGAGCTATAAGGTTGATATTTCATGATTACATACATAATATTTTGGAAGACTATGTAGATGATATTCTAGCGATATATTTAACTCGTCAAGATAATGTGAAAATCCTTCAAAAAATATTTAAAAGAATGTGTAAGTATAACAAGAGACTAAATCCAAAAAATGTGTCTTTGGTGTGGATAGTGGAAAACTTTTAGGTTTTATAGTATCCCATAGAGGCATTGAGGTGGAAATGAAGGAAATCAAGCCATTTATCATTTTGTGGCATCCATGGCAGATTGAACACTACCCTTTACGCAACTTCATTTAAGAAGGACTCACAATTTAATTGGAATGAGGATTGTAAGAAATCCTTACAAAACCTAAAAGAATAATTAGCTTATCTTCCTGTTTCACAACCCACCATTCAAGAAAAATCATTTATTCTTTATATAACATCAACCCATGCTCTAGCATTATTGTTGGGTCAACAAGATGATAGTGGTAAAGAAAATCCTATTTATTGCATTAGCCAAACTCTGATTGACTATGAAATCCAATATACAACAATAGAAAAACAATGTTTGGATCTTGTATTTTCTACTAGTAAATTGAGACATTACTTGTTAAATGAGGAAATTCATGTGATGACAAAGTTTGATCCTTTAAAACATCTATTTATAAGAAAGATTTATCAAGACATTTAGCTAAATGGGTTATGTTGTTAACTAAGTTTAATCTTAAATTTGTCTCTCAAAAGGAAATCAAAGGAAAATCCTTGACTGACCATTTAGCTGATGGTCATTCTCTATTAGCATTACCTAATACAGACTCATTTCCTGATGAAAGTGTGTTGAATATTAAGAAAGAAACATGGGAATTGTACTTTGATTGTTTTAAGTGTTGAACTAGCTCTAGATCAGGGGTTATATTAATCTCACCTTTAATAAAGGACATTCCTTTATCCTTCCATCTAAAATTCCTATGTACGAATAAAACTACAGAATATGAAGCTTAAATTGCTGGTATACACACAAAATTAGCCTTAGGTGTTCAACAAATTTCTATATTTGGTGATTCTCAATTTTCATTAAACAAATAAATGGTTTATATGAAGAAAAACATGACAAAATCATTCGATATAAATATCTCAAGTTGAGACTATTAGAAGAATTTGAATCATACAATGGAAAATCATTCTTAGAAAGGATAATCAACATGTGGATGTGATGGAAAGTGTTGCTTCCCTTATATCTCCTGATGATCCTTCTATGGATTTCACATTTATTGCTCACACAATCTTAAAACCATCGATGGATGAAAAAGTGAAAGAAGTGTTTGTAACCAACAACGAAGATCCTCTTGAATGGTACACACAAATATTTAATTTCTTAAAAGAAGGTACCTTTTCAAATCCAACAACTAAAAAAACTAGAGCTTGACTTCAAAATCTTGCATATAAATACATAATACTCATGGATATGTTATGTAGATGATCATTTGATGACATTCTACTTATATTCCTTAAATAATCAAAAATATGTATAGCTCTTGAAGAAGCTCATGCAGGTGCTTGCGGGGGGCATTTTGGAGGAAGATCATTAGTTAAAAATTAACCTGTATAGAATACTATTGGAGACATAAATAACAATACTATTTTTCTCATGCTAAAAAATGTCATAAATGTCAATTGAACAAAAATTTGATTCATTCTCCCACTTTTGTGCTTCATGCCCAAGTTCCTATTTGTCCATTCTAATTTTGGGGTGTAGATCTTATTAGAAAAATATCACCACCCTCTTCCACTGGACATATATTTATAATTACTGCCACAAATTATTTCATGATGTGGGTAGAAGCTATCCCTCTTCATTCCACAACTGCTGATGTAATATGTCATTTCAAATTAGAACACATTATTGCTCACTTTGGTCTTCCTTCCACATTGGTTATAGATAATGGAACTCCATTTGAGAACAATGATGTGAATAAATTTTACAAAACTTTTCATATTCAACATTGCTTCTCAACCCATAGTATCCACAATAAAATCGTCAAGCAAAAGCAACCAAAAAAACTCTTGAACAAATCCTAAGGAAAATTATAAGTAAACATAATAAAGACTACCACACTCAATTAATTTATGTGGTACATTCCTATCATATGCATATTAGAACATCTACAGGAAACACTCCCTATAACCTTTTTTATGGTGCTGAGGCAATAATTCCCTTAGAGTTATAAATTCCTTCATTAAGAATTACTCTTAAAGGGCTTATTGACAACACCATCTATAAAGAGAAATAATTGCATCAACTTGAAATACTTGATGAACGACATATCAATGCTTGCAAGTGTCTCCAAGCTTATTCTAAATGACTGCAATTCATTTATAATGATCATGTCATTCCTCATGCATTTCATAAAGGTGACTTGGTGTTATATGAGAATCAATGAAATGCCAATGTCGCTCTGAATGAAATAGGAAAATTCAGCCCTAATTGGTTAGAAACTTATGTAATTGATAAAAATAATGGGTTTGGAGCCTATACATTAACATAAATAGATGGTACACCTCTTAAATAACCTATCAATTCCATGAATTTGTTATGATATTATACATAAAATCTCCTTTAAATAGTATGCATATTAAAGTAGTGTCATTAGATTAAGTATATAGTGTTATATTTTTATCTCGCATTGCTCCACTTTTTGAAAAATAATTTTTAGGTCTCTTAAAATATAGAGTAATTATTCAATAAGTTTGGATTATTATTTTAATTTGGATACTATTCAAATTTATATTGTGTGTTGTGTTACATTAGATCCTCATATGCATTTAATGTTCTATAAAAATTAGATCATAGGCATAGCATACTCAATCGCAATGTAGCATCTAATGTAAGCTAAAAGTATTTTAATTGGATCACATAAATTAGATCATGGAGTCATTTATTAAATATTCTTACTAAGACTATTTTGTAAATTGCATCGGCATCTAATTCAACATAAACTCATAAAATAAACCAAACATGAATGCTCATATATTGTTGAAACATAGAAAATTAGCATAGGTTCGAAACAATGGTTTTATACTAAATTTGGAATGTTTCACCAAACTCACTATAAATATAAATAAAAAAATGGGGTATAATGAACCTACCTATTTTTTATTTCATCAAGGAAATGAGATCCTGCATGATAGAATTAACTTTCAGCCCTTAGGTGAGTCAATTCTATGGAAGATCTAACAATTTCCTTCATATGTGTGGATGGGGTAGATATGACTAAAATGCACTCTTGGGAGACAAATGAAAAATACCTAATGATCCAAAATATAAAATGTAACACTTGGATCTTCAATTTAAATCATAACACTAATAGAATCCACAACTTTTGTTTAGGTTTGTGAATTCTAAATTATTATAAACATGTCATAAAAAATGTTGCAAGGTGTCCTTCTGACAAAAATAGTAACAAAAATGAGTGAACAAGGATTTTGGGGGAAAGATTAAAAATAAAAAATGCACTCATGCATGACATGTAAAGGTTGAATCCACTAGATGAAACATAGGACTAACAGAAACATAAAACCTTTGGTAGATTTGAGAAGGGGAAAATGTTGTGCACTTATAACAAAATGTTGTTTGTAGAAGCTATCTTGGGACTTATTCACCTATAGGTGAATGGGTTTTTGTAGGTATTTCCAAAATTGATTATTGGGTCCTCTACTCCTATGTTTATAGTTCTAAATTCTCTAGGTTTCATAGTCAGACAATTGGAAACAAATTTGGGATCTGAGTTTCCATATCTTGACAATAAAGGTGACAACAAATGTAACTTTTCAATTTTGAAATTTTGAGATCTTCAACTTTTCTTCAACCTAAATCTACAACATGAGCATAATAGGGAAAAAAAAAATTCTTGTGGAAAATGGGGGATTTCCTTGTTCAAAACCCATTTTGGTAATTAAACATTGGAATGAAATGAATAAAGCATGAAAAGAATGATGAATGAACAATACAATTTTGCAATTCAATAAACCCTTGAATAAACCTTTGAAAGACTAAGATCTTGCATGAGATGGATTCAATGGATGTTGATATTGATGCTTGAATCTTTTACTTGAATGCTTGGATTAGATCTTGAAACCTACATCATAATGTCAGCTCCAAAAACATGTATGATGCTTGATAACTTCAACATGATGCTTGAGATCTTGATTGATGTAACAAATGATGAAAAAATATTCTCTTGAACACTTTTTAAAATATTCTTGGCTCTTGTAATTTATCTCTTGAAAATATTAATTAAAACCTCGAGTTGATTTGATAAGATAACCTTGTATTTATAGACATTTATCCTTAATTTCTTGAAAATTAAACATTAGAAGCCGACTCCTGAAATTTGAATTTGGCATGATAAAAATACTACCAAAACATGTTTTAAAAATGGGTTCCAAAGCCTAGGGATGACCCATTCATCCATGGAAAAATGGGTCCTAGGTCCCTATTCTTGGAACACACATTTCTCAAGGTAAAGTGTTATGTATTAGCATTAATTATTGTCAGGTTTCCCTTTAAAAAAATATAATTTATTAGGCTTCTAAATGTAAAATAGGGCTTATTAAGGCATAATTAATTCCAATTTAATTAAGAAGGCCCAAACAAAGTGTGAAAATGCAAAGGGATACATTTTTTAAGACTACATTAAGGCATTATTAATTTCATTTTAATTGAGGGGCACAAACAAAGTGTGAAAATGTAAGGGGATACATTTCTCTACACTTAATTTAGCCCCCATTTTAGTGAGAGGATAATTGCAAGCACAAACTCACACTAAAGTAGAAAAATATTTTTCAAGAGGGGTCCAAGTGTATGAATGTTGATGGGATAGGATGAAAAGGATCAAGGAGGTGGCCAAGCCCCTAGGATCCAAGATCCCATGGAAACCAACATAAGCACAAAGGAACGCACACAAGATGTATGATATGAAGTAACATAACAAGATACACAAACATATAATGTCAAAGACTAAAAGAAAGAAAAGAAAAGAAAAGAAAAATGAAAAATGGGTGGATCAAGCCTCAATTTTTTGTCCAAAAAATGTTTACAAGTGAAATCCACTGTCCACTATCCAAACAAAGATGGACACTCACATAGGCTAGTGAAATCTGTTGTCCACTAGGTGAGCCTCCAGAAGTGGAAAATTAGAGAATCTTATTAGGCTCCCAAAGCCATACTAATGTTATACCTCCCAATAACTTCAATAAGGTACCAAAAAATATGAAATTTGAGCCTCGTAAGGCTTAGCAAGATACACTATGCTGATAACTTATGAACAAACTTGGCTCCATTGGAAAGCAAGGTGTGTTATGCTTGGTGGCCATGAAAAGGGTTGTAACTTTGAGCTTCATAAGGTTAGCAAGCTATGTTATGCTAAACACTCATTAAAAAAATATAAATAGGATAAGACATGTTCAAAGGGGTTTTACTTAATTCTTGTAAGGTCTCCTCTTAGGGAACATCGTGCCTAATGTCTCCAAGAGAGGACTAGTCAAGGATAAAACATTCACACCTTAGGGAATGCAAACCATAGAATTACCACTAAGAGGAATATCATATGGTCATAAAGGTCACACTCTTGAAGGATATCAAGCATAATATCACCATGAAAAAGACATGTCACATGAATTTAGAAGACCACACTTTGAGTGAAAAGTTCATACTTCCTAGGAGATGTATATGTAGTGTAGTAAATTGTACTCCCTTCTTGGAGATGGTGTAATATCACACTTAGTTAGGACCTATTTTAGTACCCTTGCATTCATGACCCTTTAAATCATCATTAATAGGACCCTTGGACCCTTTATTTTATATCCCAAGGCTTATTTCAATTGAAATCCTAACAAAATAAACAAACACATTTAATTTCCTAACACCTAACATTTTCTCACCCCGAAAAGCTAGGGTGGAACTCATACGCCACCTTGGGCCACCTTAGGTGTATGAGTCCCGTGTGGCCCATTTGTAGGCTTTGATGGGGAATTAAAAGTTTCTAATTAATTTTTTTGGATAATGTTGGCATTCGGGATCAATAAATGGTAAATTAGATGTTTCTATATAAAAATGGTTTTAAATCATTATTTCATCTAGAAAAAGTGATTCAAGAGCTAAGCAATCCTAGAGTTTTCAAGAGATATTACAAGTATTCAAGAGAAATAAAATTTGAAGTCTTGGAGCACCATTATAGTGTTTTTTTAGGTCTTCAAGCTCACTTTCAATTTAATATCTAGCATTGTCAAGGATTGATGATGGCTGCCTATGGAGAATCGTGATGGATTCTAGGTTGGGGAGATGAAACTAGCCATCAAACCAATCCTAATGAATTTTTCCCTAAGTGATTCCATCCTCTATTATCATTCTAATTTCTACCTAAAGGAATGTGCTTGCATCATTGTGGCTTATTAGGGTGATTAGAGATCTCCTAAAGTAATTCACCATCTTTATGTTCATTCATGCATCCTATTCTAGCACATTTGAGTAGTGTTTCATTGCACTCTAGATCTCCTAATCTTAGATGCACTTAAGATTAGGACTTTCATACACATTTACATTCAAGATCTATTATCTCTTTCAAGGATTAATTACCAAACTATGGGTTTGACCTAGGAAAACCCCCCATAAGCTAATCAATACAATATTCTATTATGTAGGCTTTTAGCAGGTTCAAATCCGTAAACAAAGTTTGGAAGGAAGAGAAAAGATTGGAGAGCATATTTAGATCTCGAATTTATAAAAATAAGAATGAAACTGATATGCCACTTGTGGTGTATGAGTCCTAGTATAGAAATTTCTCTAGATTTCAGACAATTCAAACTTGTCATTGTGAAATTCCAATTTCTACGCAGAAACCCTAAACTGGGACTAAATCACCTCTACTGGTGTATGAGTCCTAGTGTGCATTAAAAGTTATATTTTCAAGAGTGCAAACCTTATTTCAAGTATCTTCAATTTTCCAAGTGCCCCTTTATCCTTTCTTAGTTCATTATTCTGATTTTTAGTTTCATATCTTAGGTTGCATAGTTAGATTTTGCATATCATTTGTATTTCCTTGTTTCTAAGCCTTTTCTTAGTGGTGAACCCCATTTTTTTGTTAATCATACCCTAGGAAACCATATTAACCATCCAACCCATCCCTCAATCAAGCCAATTGGTTTAGGGATCTTGGTTTCCTTTAATGATTTACATAAGTGAAATAGGTGGAGGAACCCTAATTCCACTTTAGTTCCATCTCTCAAAAGGATGGAGCACTATTTCTGAGGTTTCATTTTGGTGAACTTGTCCTTTAGCCACCTTATTTTTTGATTTGGAGTGCATCATAGTCCTAGATCTAGCTTACATTAATTTTGCATTAGGTCTTGCATTAGTTAATTGGCATCTAGGGTTTCTAAATCTTGCATTAGTGAAAGTGCAGATAGGTTGCATTTTTGCATCTTACATCATTGAATTTCACTTAAAATCTATAATTGCAATAGATAGACAAAATTCAAACTAGAAAATCTAAAATTCACTCATAATTTGCTGAAATTAGTGTTAAAACCCTAATTTGGGACTCATACACCCCTCTGGGAAATTTAGTCCTAGTACATGTGGTTTTACCTATTTTTTGGGTATTTTGTGTGGACTGTTTTTCAACATTTGAAACCTTGAAAAACCCTAAGTAGGACTCATATGCCCCTTTTGGAAATTTGGTCCTTTTTCAAACCTAAAACTACATTTTATAGCATTAAAAACTTTGTTTTTGTGTTTCATTTTGTTGTTATTGGATTTTTGTTTTAGTTTACTGAGTTTTTGTTTCATAAATTTCATTGGATATAGCTTAATTTGGTTTCATTTCAATTTTGGATAGAATTATATTACTACACTTTTTCATTTCTAGCATTAGTTTATAGTTAAATAAGAATAGATTGCACTTGGAATTCATTAGAAAATAAAACCAAAAAATGATCCACTTGGAGAAAGCATAGTTATTTGAGTATTCCAAATCTCTTTTTCCAAGTTAACCTAACCCTCAAGCCTTTTAGTAGTGATGATTTTGACATGTTAGATGAATCCTTTGAGGACTTCATCTCACAAGGTTCATCCACTAAGGCTTGTTACAACAAACCAAAATAAAGAGAACCTAATGTAATCTAAACCCAACTCATCCTATACACACCTTCAAACCAACTTAAAACTCAAAACAAACCCGTTTTCACCCTTGAACCACCTAGGAATAATGTTTTGAAACAATCAAGTTATAATACCATTTCTCATACATATAACAGTAGAAAAAATCCACAACCAAGACAAACAACTTCAACATCCTTACCTTTTCCTCAATCCATCTTGCCTAGTGATCCCAATTTTCCTTCGCATAGTGGGAAGGAGTATGATCTTGTTGAGGAACTTAATAATACTTTCACAAAGATATCCCTATGGGACCTAATTCAAAATTCACCTAACTATCATACTATGCTTCAAACAACCTTTCAACAAGTTGTGATTCCCTCTAGTGCAAATTCAAGTGATGTAGCAATTCCAATTGAAGGAATGAATACGGTTAATGTAGAAATTAATTTTCATCAACATGAGCTACCTCCCTTGGAGATGAGAAAGAAAAATGATTCCTTCATGATTATAGCTATCTTCAATAGGATAGGAAGAAAAAGAACCCTTGTTGATAATGGATCAACTCTTAATGTGTGTAGTGTGAAACTTTTGGATAGACTTGGCATGGATAAATAAAGAATTGAACCTAATTCCTTATCAATTTGAGGATTTGACAATTTAGGAAAGAAACCACTTGGTGTGATTAATTTTCCTATTACAATTGGAAAGGATACCTTACAAACCCCTATTCATGTTATGCCTCATGATCTTTCATACAATCTCCTTTTAGGAAGACCTTGGATTCATGAGATGCATGCAATGCCTTCAACTCTTCATCGTATCATGAAGTATGTCTATAACAATAGAGTGTACCAAGTTGAAATAGACCTCAAACTTGAAAGTTGCTTACAAGTTGAAAAAGGAATGACAAGTCATCTAACAAAATTAATTCCAAATTTGAACATAGAACCTATGAAAGAAGAGAAACAAGAGATAGAAAACATGTCGAAGTTATTGGAAGATAATTGGGGTTCTTTAGAATTCACACCGACATTTATGGGAGAATAGAAAACATGTCGAAGTTATTGGAAGACAATTGGGGTTCTTTAGAATTCACACCAACATTTATGGGAGAATACAAAATCACAAAAAAATCAATTGAAAATCAAAAGAAACCAATGGTAATGTCAATAGAAAATTTGGAAAAATAACTCACAAGCATCTCCCTCATCTACTATAGAAGAATACAAAATCTATACAAGAAACTTTGATAAGATAGACTATCAACAATCACCAAACCTGAAAGAAATGGAGAAACTTTATGGAAGAGCTTATGATCTTATGAAAAAAAAAATCTATAGTGGGAAAGGATGTGGAAGGAAAGACCAAGGAATCCATGTTCCTATAGAGCCTAACACATAAGAAAAAAAAAAAGTGGTTTTGTGTATTTCCCTTCTAAGATAACACACACAATGAAAAGACCCTCATTAAACATCAACACTATCATGTGTATCCCTAAAAAAAATCTCACCTTGAAGCATCCTAAATTGATTGGTACAACTTGTGAAGAATCATTGGAATAATTTGAAGATGATGAAGTCTTGAAAGAAATGTTAGGAATTTATGATAAACCATTTACTTCTAAAAATAGATGGGTTACATGTGTTGTGATTAGTGCTAAGAAAGAAGACAGAGAAAAGGGAAGCAATATGATTGATAAGGACAATGAAGAATACAATCTTTAAATTCTGAAACAAATCACACTTCCTTTGGGAGATACAATCAACATACCACTAGATATTCATAATGAGGAGAAAGTGATTAAGATAGGAAAGTTCCTTGATGAAGATGAAAAAGAAGACCATGCAACTTTAATTCATGATTTTCCTGAACTTTTTTCTTGGAATTATTCATATATTCTAGGAATTGTTGCTAAGATAGTGACACATAACATAGTCCTTGCAGAAAATGCTAAATGAGTTAGAAAAAAGGTACAAAAGATGAATCCTAAGATATACTTATTAGTAAAGGCTAAAATTGAGAAACTCCTCAAAGCTGGTTTTATGCAACCTATATATTATTCTCCGTGGATCTCAAACATTTTTGTAGTCATGAAACTTGATAATTGTATTACGATGTGTATGTACTTTCATGATTTAAATAAAGAATCTTAAAAAGATGATTTTCCCTTTCTAATATTGACATAATAGTGGACTCGACTGTGAGACATGTTTTTTTTTTCATTCATGGATGGATTTTTTGGATATAATCAAATCTTTATCAACCCTCAAGATCAAAACAAAACAACATTTACTATAGTTTGGGGAACATTTTGTTGGGTGGTCATTCCTTTTGGATTGAATAACACAATCACAACATATCAATGAGCTATGACATTGATATTTGATGATTGTATACATAAGATTTTGGAAGATTATGTTGATGATATTCTCACCAAATATTTAACTCGACAAGACAATGTGAATATTCTTCAAAAAATCTTTGAGTGAATGCAAAAAAATAACATGAGATTGAATCTAAAAAAGTGTATCTTTGGCATAGATAGTGGAATTTTTTTAGGTTTTATAGTATCTCACAGAGGAATTGAGGTGTACACAAAGAAAATTGATTTTATAGTTAACATGCCACCACTTAAAAAAAATTCTCAATTACATACTTGACAAGGAAGAATTCAAGCTATTCGTCATTTTATAACATCCTTAGCAGACCGAACATTACCCTTTATGCAACTTCTTAAGAAAGAGGTTCAATTTAATTGGAATAAGGATTGTAAATATTCTTTTGAGAGTTTGAAATATTATCTTGCTACTCCACCTATTTTACAACTTGATATGCAAGAAAAAATATTTATCCTTTATACAATAGCATCATCCCATGCCCTCGCAGTATTGTTGACCCAACAAGATGAAAATGGTAAAGAACATCCTATTTTTTACATTAGCAAAACTTTGATTGATTATAAGACACAATATATGACAATAGAAAAACAATGTTTAACTCTTGTATTTGCCACTAGTAAATTGAGACATTGCTTACTAAATGTTGAAATATACGTGATGACAAAATTTGATCCTTTAAAACACCTTTTCACTAAAAATTATTTATCAAGATTCTTAGCTAAGTGGATTATGGTGATAACTAAGTTTGACCTTAATTTTGTCTCACAAAAGGAAATTAAAGGACAAGCCTTGTTTGACCAATTAGTTGATGCTCCCTCTCCCCCAGATTACCTAATAATGATTCATTCCCTAATAATAATGTGTTGACTATTGAAACTAATACATGGGAGTTATATTTTGATGGCTCTAAGTGTAGAATGGGCTATGATGCAGGGGTTATAATAGTCCCTCCTATAGGAAATACTTTTCCCTTGTCTTGTTGCTTAAACTTCCTATGCACAAATAACATAGTAGATTATGAAGCGTTAATTACTAGATTATGCACCGCTTTAACTCTGTAAGCTTAAGACATTAAGATATTAGATGATTCACATTTAGTCAATAAGCAAATAAATGGACCATATCAAGAAAAACATGAAAAATTATCAAAATAAAAGGATCTTACAATGACTCTGTTAGAAATATTTGATTCATTTACCATTGATAACATCCCATCAAAATACAATCAACATGCAAATGCAATGGAAAGTGTGGCTTCCCTTATATCTCCTTGGGATCCTTCAAAAGATTTCATATTAATTGTTTGTACAATTATGAAACCATCAATAAAATATAAGGTTGAAGAAGTGTTATTAACCACCACGGAAAGCTCTACCGAATGGTATACACTAATATTTAATTATTTAAAAGAGGATATCTTTATCGAGTCAACAACTAAGAATAATTGAGCCTGCCTTCAAAAACTAGCATCTAGGTATATAATCCTTGCCTACATGCTATATAGGTCCTTTAATGGTATTTTACTTAAATGCCTTAGACAATCTTGGAACCTTTAAAAAAAATGGGGGTGAGTAATAATTATTGTTAAGTGCTATCACACCCACTTTCAAGCTATTCCATTCAAGGATAACCCTAGAGATCTCAATGCAAAAGAGAAATAAATCTTGTAATAGGGTTTTCCTAGGGGCTGAAAGTAGACTAATAAAGGGATTAACCACCAAGTTTAGACTTGGAAAAGATAATGAAATGCAAGATACAACTCTAAACTCTAATTGACTGCAAAGTAACACTATATGACCTAGAAAAGTGAATGAAATGAAACCAAAAACTGCAGAAAGGAAGGTGTGTACCTAGAAATTTGGAAATGGTGGGATGGAGGTCTAGAACACTAAAAAATTTAACTTTAATGTTGTTTGGGACTCATTTACCAAGCTGAGTGAATCAGTCTAAATTCTGGAAAACTATGAATTTTCCAAATGGGTATCTAAATCTACAAAAAACTTGAAATTTGACTAGAACTGGGACTCATTCACCAGAAGTGGTGAATTAGTCTAGTTGGGATTTTCTAATACTTCAAAGGTTGATCCTAATCTTCTCTATCTACTCTATCCTTCCTAATTGATTTAGGGATTTGAAACCCTAATTTACAACATGTAGGTCTTCTCTAATATTCTCCAAGGCTTGATGACAACTTTGACAAATTTGAGCTCTTGACAACTTTTGTCCAATCTTGCTCCTTAGGAAATCTACAACTCAGACCTGCAAATCACCCATGAAGGAGAGGAAATTTTTTTGTTGGGTTAGTGAATAGGGTTTTTCCTTGGTCAAAGCCCTTGTTGGTAATTAAACCTTGAAATGAAATCAAATAGAAGTGGAGAAGATGAATGAAAAAGATATGATGTTGCAACTCACCAAACCCTAGAAATAAAGTGCTACAAATATGTTTGAGATGTCTACAATGCATATATCTCTTGATTCTTGCTTGAATGATGTTGATCTTAAATGAAACACTTGCTTGAATCATAAAACCTACATCACAATTGTTAGCACATGTACCATAGAAAAATGGATCTTTGGACATTTTCATGGTCATTTAGGTCTTTTTACTATGATGCTTGGCCTATATTTCTTATATTTAATGTTGTAATGTAACTTATATATTCACATTAGGTCTTAATGCAAGTAATTCAATAAGAATATTATGGTATCTTGCAAGAGTGTTGTAAGGTGTTGTAACACATCTTCAGACTTTCCAGGACCTTTTCATTATAATTAATCTAAACATCATCTTTTTATTACTTACCAAGTCCTATTTCAAAGTGTTGTAAGGTGTTGTAACAAACCTTCACACTTTTCTAGGCTTTTCATCAATATTTACACCTTCCTTATGCTTTAATGGCACATGTATGCACTAATAGGTTGTATTTAAGTGTCTTCTCAAAGAAGATCCTGACAAACATTATTTAAATTATCACAATTCTTGGCAACCACTCAAAATTCTTGAGTGGGATTAATTCACCATTAGGGGTGAATTAGTCCCTCTTGGCACAAAATTCAAGATAATTTCAAATTACTTTTGGGTTTTTATTCATTAAGACCTAAGGTCAACCTATGATGAGGTATTTTTAGGAATTAGGGCATAATTGTGTATAAATATATGATTTTCCCTCTCATTTCACCCTATTCAATTAACTCTTTCATTATTCATCTCTCATTCATTTTATCATTCTTCTCAAGCAAGCTAGGGAATCAAGAGAGCATTTAAGATCATTTTTAGACATTCAAAGGTTGAATACTCATCTATTGTTGTAGCAAATCAAGATCAATCATTAAGGAAATATTTTTATTCCAATGTTGCATGTTTCATTACTTTGTTTCATCATATTGGTTTAATTACCTAAAAGGGATTTGACCAAGGAAAACCCCCATGCCCTAACATTCAACATTTTATCCTTCTCTCTTTGTGTGATTGCAAATTTAGGCACTTAGATGGCTTAGGCATGATTGGATATTAGGTTTCAAACTTCTTGAAGTCATCTCCACTTTTTCAAGGCCAAAATCAACACAAAAAGTCACCAATAGTGCTAAAAATCAAGGTTTTAGATATGGACATGTAGAGGTGTAGATCAAGCAGACTAGGAGCTCCAGATTCCATTTTTGAGTTTTCAGAAAAGCCAAAATGAACTAATTCACCCAGAGTGGTAAATGAGTCCCACTGTACCTATTTTGTGGAGAGTTTTGCAAATTTGGACACCCATTTGGCTAAAACGGGCCCTGGTCCAGTTTTCTAGAATTGGGATTGATTCACCCAGAATAGTGAATGAGTCCCACCAAGCCTAAAAATTAGCATCTTCAAAATTTCAGAGTCATTTCCAATCCTCAACAAGTTTACAGGTGCACACTTTCTATTTCACAACTTTTTGTTTTGTTTTACTTGCGTTTCTTAGTCATTTTCTAGGTCTTTTGGCATACAACAATGTGTTTTCCAAAAACTTGCATCTTTATAGTTTTGCATTAGTAATCAATCCCTTTTATCAATTTTCTGCATTTAGATCATTGTATTCAAATACATTTCCATCATACTTGCATTAGTTTGAGTGAACCACCTAGATTTTTTGTGGGATCTATCTCTTTCCTTTAGGTGAAAAACCCTAATTGAGCAAGAGAGTCATAACATCCTACACCTAAAATCTATGGTTGATTTTGCTAAACCTTCTTGTTGAACACCTTCTTTTTTGATTTAGAGTCCTTCATTTCCTAGATTTGCTTGTATTAGCTTTACATTGCATGGTGCATTGAATAATTAGGATTTTAGGGTTTCAAATTTTTGCATTAATAAAAGTGCATCTAATTTTCTTTTTTTTCTTCCAAATAATTGAAAAACACCTAAAAACTATATTTTCATTTAGTCTTTAGGCCATCCAACACAGAAATAATCAAAATCCATTGCAAATTTCTAAATTTTTTGAAAAAACCCTTACGAGTACTCATTCGCCATTCTAGGCGAATTTGTCCCAGTTCATATTTTTTAGCTATCTATTAAAAAATTAGAAACTTCATTTTTGTGCTTCCTAAACCTCCTAGTCCCATATACTATAATTCTGGAAAGTTTCAACATCAACACCACTTGAAATTTTTTGAAAATTTTGAGAAAAAAACCCTTACTGGGACTCATTCGCCATTTTGGGTGAATCAGTCCCAATCCATATTTTTCACTATCTGTTACAACATTAGAAACCTCATTTTTGTGCTTCTTAAGCATCCTAGTATCATATACTATAAGTCTAGAAAGTTTTACTAACTTTTTTTTTTTGCATCTAGCTCAAAAACATGAATTTAGGGTAGTCATTTTTTAAATCATTTCATTTACAAGCATCATTAGATCTGAAAATGCTCACATTTCTAAAACTTTTGATAACATGGATAAAAGTACTTTTCACTTTGCGTATACAATGTTTCTATTCATAAAACTTTGCATAATTTTGATAAAAGTGATTTTCATTCTTGCATATACACTGTTTACATTCCTAAAGCTTTGCATATACTGGATACAAATTATCTTTTGTATCTTTGGCTATATATTGTTTATATTGATGAAACATTGCATGCAATGGTTACATGTGCTTTTCATTTTTGTTCACACAATGTTAGTGTCTTGCATATTTAGGCATGCTAAGAAATATTTTCTATCCCCTCCCTATGAGAGTGTTTTTGTGAAAGAGACTACAACCTTGGACATTCCTAATGATCATATTTGTTCCTCTCCTAATATCTCTCCTATTCATGATGAAGATATTTTGGTAGAAGAACCATTCAATGAGAGTTTTGAGAATCCTATTTGTTTCTATGCTCTTACCTCTCTTAGTTGACAAGGCATTCATAAAGAAGACAACACAACCATAGATAATCATGACACTACATTTTTTTCTTCTCCTAGTATTTCCCATTGTTGTGAAGACGATACTTTGATGCTAGAAAACCTATTCCATGAAGGTAATGAGAATCTTATTTTTCCCCCTTCACCTAAAAAAACCCTTCTTGGGAAAGAAAATTAAGCCATTGATCATTCTCCTACTTGTGATGAAGTCCTTTTAGAAGAACCAACCTTAGAATGTCAAGAAACTTTAGTTTGTTGTTCTCCTCAAAACCCTCCTCCTAGGAAGGATATCATGATCTAAGACAAGAACCACAATAATGATATAGAGTCTCACTTGATAAGGGATGTTAACATTATTCAACCTCAACTCATCCTTTACCCCCCTTCACATAAACCTCCAACTAAAAATAAACCTGAACTCAACCTCTACCCACCTAAGAATAATGTTTCACAACAACTGATTCATAATACCATTGCACATACATATAACACTCAAAATAATTTGCAACCATCACAACCAAACCCAATACCCTTACCTCTGCCTAACCCTATCCTATCTAAACCTATCTTATCAGGTCTTCCTAGTGGAAAGGAGTACAATCTTGTTGAACAACTGAAGAATACTCCTACTAAAATCTCATTATGGGACCTTATTCAAGCCTCCCATCACTACCACAACATGATTCAAGAGGCCTTACAACAAGTTCCTGTCCCTTCTAATATGCAAGGTCAACTGATATAGTAGACATGGTTTAAGCCATAAATGTTGACATTGTTATCCACCAAAGTGAGCTCCCTCCTTTGGATGTACAAAAAGAAAATGAAGGTTTTATGATCATCACTCAATACAAATGAAAAGGGATTAAGATAACTCTTGTGGATACTGGTTCTTCCCTTAATGTATGTGGAGTGAACCTTCTCAATAGACTTGGTGTCAATAAATCAAACATTTGACACAATCCTTTATCCATCAGGGGATTTGAAAATATAAGCAAACAACTACTTGGTGTGATCACTTTACCTATTATAGTTGGAGTGGCCACATTGGAAACACCAATCCATGTTATGCCTGATGATCTTGCATATAACCTTCTCTTAGGCAGAATGTGGATTTATGCAATGAATGGTGTGCCTTCTACTCTTCATCATAAAATGAAATACATCTACAACAACAAAGTGTACACACTTGAAGCTGACCCTCATTCAAAAAATTGCTTAAAATTTGAGAAAAGCGAAGAGAATCCCTTGAAGACATTAACACCAACCATACAATTGGACCCCATCCAACATCTTGAACCAATCACAAAGCTCTTAGATGATGATTGAGGCTCCTTATACTTCACACCCATCTCCTTTGGAGAATAAAATATCATACACAAAGACTCTAGCAAAGGAAAAGAAACTGTTGTTTTGTCAACACAAAACTCAAACATCCCTTAACAAGCATCCACCTCAACAACTTTAGAATGACAGACATCAGGTTACACAACAACCTTTGATGAACTTAATCATGAACACCCACTAACTTCAGAAGAAATGAAGAAGCTTTATGGAAAAGGTTATGAACTCATGAAATAACCTAGATATAGTGGGAAAGGATGTGGTGCTCAAGAACAAGGTATTTGCAACCCTATAGAGCATAACACACAAAAATACTCATGGTCTCGGTTATTGTCCTTTGATTGAGATAAACAAGGCATCCCTTAACATCAATACTATCACAAAAGATCCTTTGAAACAAACCTTAACAGTAGTACATCCTTAGTTGATCGACACTATTGGTCTTAATCTTTCTCCTAAATTAAAAAGCATAAATAAATCTTCTCTTAAATCAATGTCATCTCGCACAACACTAAATATTTTTATTTGATAGATTTTCCCTCCTCCTATAAGAGAGAACAAAATCTTGCAATCTAAAGAACCTTGTGTCAATATGACATCCTGTACTAAGCAAGAAATCTCTTTGCCACCAAAAACAAAAACTACTTCTCCCCTTGATCAATAGGGTATCTTGTGAATACTCCTCCACGATCACTTGATATCCCTTCCCCCATTAAATCGAAATACATTCTATTACAAGACTTAATTTTGTATATATCATAGATTTCACAACCATTCCACTAATGAATGGAAGGATTTGAGTAGTAATATCCAACATCTTAATGAATTTGGTAATATCCCTTATGTGGGGTCACCTAATTCCTCTAATTGATATTTATTTTCACTCTAGCATGCATTTAATCACTCATTTCAGCTCATTCTTGTCCTGCACTCAGTGGGGGCAAGGAGATTAGTAGCCTTGTCCTCGTATGTCACTTGTTGTTTCCTCCTTTGGCTAGCTGTTAACCTTTCATGGACATATAAGAGCAAGCTTGGCATGTGGATGACATGCCTTAAGTTGGGTCGCATGTGACATACTACCTTATTCGTGACATAGCTTATCAAAATCATATGACTTGGCATAGGGATTTCCGAATAATCTCTCATGTCTTCTTCTACTTTAAAGAAATTTCTCACAACAATGGTGTTCACAACCACTTTAAAGTGGGGGCATACGTCAATACTCACATTTCATTTTGCGATTTTCTTTTTCTTGTGATTCCCTCTCTTGGACACATCTAATACAATGTTCTCCAAGATGAGACCTTTTACTTTTCCTCTCTTGGAAAAAAGATGAGACCATTTCCACTTATCCTGTCTTGGATACATTAAGCATGATGTTCCCTAAGAAGAGACATTGCATGAACTAAGCAAAACCCCTTTGAACAAACCTTACAACATTTCACATTTACAATGTCCATTTTTGTGGCACCTTATTAAATTTATCAAGAGGTATAACTTTGGTATGGTTGGGTAGGAAGCCCATTCTGAGGCATGAATTTCCCCATAGCCACTTGCATATTTTGTGATTGCATACTAGCCTAGTGTATGTTTCTCACCTTTTGGGCCTTCTCACCTGACAAACAACCATAAGTTTCATCACCCCAGAGTGAGTATACATTTCTTTTTCAGACAAACAACCTAGATCTGATCCACAACATGTTGTAAAAATAGTTGAAGCTTGATCCACCTTTATACTTCTCTTCCTTCAAGTTATTTCCATTGCATGTTCATGTATCTTGTTTAGCTGCATATCATTCACCTTGTGTGTGTCCTTTTGTGCTTATGTCAGTTTGACTTTGGATCTTCGATCTTGGGGGCTTGGCCACCTCCTTTGATCTTTTTTGTCCTTCATCATCCTCATGGGTATGATTGGACCCATTTTGAATGTCTACTTTAGTGTGAGTTTGAAGCAAGTTCATCCTCTCACTAAAGTGGGGGCTAAATTTACCGTAGAAAAATGGATCTTTGGACATTTTCACAGTCATTCGGGTCTTTTTCTTGTGATGCTTGGCCTATTTTTGATTAGATTTAATGTTTTAATGTAGCTTATACATTGACATTAGGTATTAATGCTTGTAATTCAATAAGAATATTATGGTGTCTTGCAAGAGTGTTGTAAGGTATTGTAACACATCTTCACACTTTTCAAGGACCTTTTCATTATAATTCATCTAAATATCATCTTTTTTTTACTTACCAAGTCCTATTTCAAAGTTTTGTAAGGTGTTGTAACAAACCTGCACACTTTTCTAGGCTTTTCGTCAATATTTACACCTTCATTATGCTTTAATGGCCCTTTTATGTAGTTATAGGTCGTATTTAAGTGTCTTCTTAAAGAAGAACCTGAAAAACATTATTTAAATTATCACAGTTCTTGACAACCACTCAAAAGCCTTGAGTGGGACTAATTCACTGTTAGGGGTGAATTAGTCCCTCTTGGTACAAAATTCAAGATAATTTCAAATTACTTTAAGGTTTTATTTATTAAGACCTAAGGTCAACCTATGATGAGGTATTTTTAGGAATTAAGGCATAATTTTGTATAAATATATGATTTTCCCTCTCATTTAACCCTACTCAATTAACTCATTCATTATTCATCTATCATTCATTTTATCATTCTTCTCAAGCAAGCTAGGGCATCAACAAAGCATTCAAGATCATTTTTTGGCATTCAAAGGTTGAATACTCATCTATTGCTGCAACAAATCAAGATCAATCATCAAGGAAATGTTTTTATTCCATTGTTGCATGTTTCATTACTTTGTTTCATCATATTGGTTTAATTACCTAAAAGGGATTTGACCAAGTAAAACCCCCATGCCTTAACAATCAACATTTTATCCTTCTCTCTTTGTGTGATTGCATATTTAGGTGCTTAGATGGCTTGCACATGATTAAAGATTAGGTTACAAACTTGTTGAAGTCATCTCCACCTTTGCAAAGCCAAAATCAACACAAAAAGTCACCAAGAGTGTTAAAAATCAAGGTTTCAGATATGGACACCTAGAGGTGTAGATTAAGCAGACCGAGAGCTCCAAATTCCATTTTTGAGTTTTTAGAAAAGCCAAAATGGACTAATTCACCCAAAGTGGTGAATGAGTCCCACTGTACCTATTTTCTAGAGATTTTTTCAGATTTAGACACCCATTTGGCTAAAACAAGCTTTGGTGCAGTTTTTTGAAAGTGGGACTAATTCGCCTAGAATGGCGTATGAGTCCCACCAGGCCTAAGAATTAGCATCTTCAGAATTTTAGAGTCATTTATAGTCCTCAAAAAGTTTATAGGCACACACTTTCTATTTCACAACTTTCTATTTTTTTTTTACTTTCATTTATAAGTCATTTTCTAGGTCTTTTTGCATACAACAATGTGTTTTCAAACAACTTGCATCTCTATAGTTTTGTATTAGTAATCAATCCCTTTGATCATTTTTCTACATTTAGATCATTGTATTCAAACACATTTCCATCATACTTGCATTAGTTTGAGTGAACCACCTAGATTTTTGTGTGGGATCTATCCCTTTCCTTTAGGTGAAAAAGCCTAATTGAGCAAGAGAGTCATAGCATCCTACACCCTAAAATCTATGGTTCAGCACAATAAAAAACATGATTCATGATGTCCTTGAAATGATGATTGATGCTTGAACAATGCTCTAAAATGCTTGATAATCTACCTTTGAATGCTCTTGAATGCTCTTGTGAATGCTTGTGAATGGTTGATCGCTTGTTAGATTGCTAGGTGAAAATATGAGTGAAAGAACCTTGTATTTATACTCAATTACATAAGAATTTCTGAAATTACAACACTACAAGCTGAAATCAAATCTACGAGAATAAAATCTTGCTAGAAATTTGAATTAATTTTGATTTTGGGCCACACATAACTCATTTATCCGAGGTGGCAAATGAGTTCCACTAAGCTTAATTTTTGAGACCATTTTTAAAAATGCTTAGAAATGTGTAAAACCAAGTTCAAGACCAAAATATCTAGGTGGGACCCATTTTCCCAAGGTGGTGAATGAGTCCCAGATCACTAAATATGGGCCATTCAAACCTAAAACACCTGGATTATGATTGGTGTCAAGATTATCCTCAAAAAGATGCATTAAATGTGGCTTGTGGATGTAAAATAGGGCCAATTACAACATAATAGATCCCAATTATTAATGAAAATCCTAGAAAAGTGTGAAAGCTTATGTTAAAACACTTTAAAACACTCCAAATAAGGCATGATTAAGGTTAAAAAGAGATTTATTAGGTGTAGTTAATTAATAAAACTTTAGAAAAGCGTGAAAGTATGTTACAACACTTCACAAAAATTTAGCAAGGTACCATTTAAATTCATTATTTCACAAGGGCCCAAGACCTAATGTGAATGTGTTAACCACATTAGAACACTAAATCAAGTCAACATTATGCTATCTCACAAGGAGGGCCCAAACAAGCCAATAAAAGTAGAAGGGATATTTTTTTTGTGACTACATTTAACCCCCACTTTAGTGAGAGGATGAACCTGCTTCAAACTCACACAAAATTAGACAAACACACATCAAGAGGGGTCCAAGTGTACCAATTCTAGTAAGATGAGATGACAATGATCAAGAGGGTTGATCAATCCCCCAAGATCAAGATCTCATGGAAAAACAATGTAGGCACAAAAGAACACATAGTAGAATGATATAAAGAGCAACAACAAGGCTCAATAATGCACTAGAAAAGATGAAAGAGAGAAAAGGTAAAAATAAACGAGTCATATCAACCTTCAACTATTTTTCCATTGCGATGTGGATCAAATCTAGACTATTTTTCGAAAAAATGCATACTCACTCTGTGGCAACATACACTCATGGCTAGTATGCACTGACACACACACACGAGTGTCTATGGGGAAAGTCATGCCTCAGTTGGGCTTCCTACTCAAACCATACCAAAGTTATACATCCTGATAACTTTAATAAGGTTCCATGCCAAAAATTGGTTTTCGAGCTTCATGAGTAAGAAAAACTTTCCACTAGGTGAGAAAAAGACACTCATGGCTAGTATGCACTCACACACACACATGAGTGGATATGGGAAAATTCATGCCTCAGTTAGGCTTCCCACTCAAACCATACAAAATTTATACATCCTAATAACTTTAATAAGGTTCCATGCCAAAAGCTGGTTTTCGAGCTTCATAAGGTAAGAAAAACTTTGTACACTTGGAGCTCATGAAAAAACAAGATAGCTCTATAGGAATCCAAGTTGTGTTATGCAAGGTGGCCATAGAAATGAAAAATTTAAAGTACAAATAAAATTCAAAGGAGTCATGCTTAGTCCATGCGAGGTCTTTAACTTAGGGAACATTGTGCCTAAAGTCTCCAAGAGAGTACCAATCAAAGAATAAAATATTTACAACTTACAGGATGCAATGTGTTGCATCAATCCACTAAGAGGAATGTAATATACTAAGAAATGTCATTATCTTGAAGGACATCACACCTAATGTCATCCACAAAGAGAAAAATTCATTGTATGAAATAAGGAAACTACACCATGAACTAGGAAAAGACAAAATGCAAAAGGATAATTCCAATGTATGCCCCCACTTTAAAGAAATTTCTAAACACCATGCTATGAGCAATTAATTTAAATTAGCAAATGATAAATGAAAACAAGGAAAGGACATGAGAGCTAACTTGGAAATCCCTATTCCAAGTCATGTGTTTCTGAGTAAAGCCACATCATGTGAAAGAAAAGAAAAGAGAGGGGCTTCCCCCAAAATGGAAACACCAAACACATAAGGGATCTATGGATTTAGGGTTAGTATGTTCTTACTGCAATATTTTTAGAGAGCTCAAAATTGTCATTATCCATAAATACAGATAGAATTGGAAGAATGACACAAAGAGAGTGAAAACAAAGAAAAACCTTTCGGGTCAACATGGAAGAGACATGAATATATCAAAGCCTTGCATCATCCCCAAAAGGCACACAATGAGATGGCACATAGCTGAGAGATGACAGATTTATGAGGCTGAGAATTTACAAGCAGATTTTCCCACCTTAAAGCGTCATCCTCCCAATCATGTTCCTTGTATACCGAAGGTGGAAAACTAGCCAAAGGGACAATAGCAAGTGTTGAAATAGGATCATCACCAAGTTTAACACTCTTTTTAGGAGAATTGTCGTTTAAGCTCATGGAAGAGGAAAAAAATGTATTCAATTCATTATGCACCTCTTTGTCAATTTTAGCAACCTCGTCATCATCATCCAAGTTAATCACAACAAGAGGTCGAATGGTAATGTCCATTGAAGAGTTAAACTCTTGTTGTGGTTGTTGTATTGGATTTTTTTGTCTTAGGGTAGGGGTAGATTCATTATGCATTGCTTTAGTCAAGTTTGGCTCTTGATTTTCTTTGTTTAATTCTTCATGTAACCTATGAGCAAGGGAACGATGTCTATGTCTAAGCTCTCTAGCACCTCTATTTATTTTAGTTTTTTTTCCAAGTTACATTTGTATAGGAGAAGGTTGATCAAACATAGGTTTCTTTTCTTCCCTAAGGGGAGGAACAAAAGGAACCACACAAGGTTGTTTGACCACTTTCTCTTTGAATTTGTACACTTGTTTTATTCTAGGAGGTGTGACAGGGTTGTTTTCATTGTCTCTTCGTCTTTTGTAGGAGGTAGGTGAAGTTTCTATCTTAGGTTGGACTTTTTTTTTGGAACTTCTTTAGGTTCAAGCATGGTTTCACCAAGGATAATAGGATCGATGGTGGGTGGAGACATTTTTTGGAGGGATAATTCTACTATTTTCTTTGCCTTGAACTTTATACAGGATTGGAAAAAGAAGTCTTGTCATGGTTTTATAAGTTCCATGGGCTTGGGCCAAAATAAATCTAAGGAAAAGTTACTTTTAGAAGACAATGGGTTAAATTCGTTATGGTGGACAGTGAATACTTCATTTTCAAAGGGAAAATTTAAGCATTTATGAACAACCGAAGGGACAAATTTCATGGAGCGAAGCCATGGATGGCCTAGCTTCATACAAAATTGGTCCAACTGTGGGATGATGAAGAATGAGAAATATAATGTTTTCAGTCCTATTTATAAACGAAGAGTGATTGATCTCATTGTAGGGAAAACAAAACCATTGTGTGTCTTGATCCATGCTTTCGATTTTTCATATATATCTTGATAAAGCTCATGCAAAGTAAGAATTCCTTAGTGATCACATTCTCTCCACAAGCAAGATTTATTAATATCCCATTAGTGGGTTTGTCATAGATTCAGACGGCTATGTAAAGAGGAACATCAGGTGCATGTTCAAGTATACCCTTAGAGGAGAAAGCAATGTCAAGAGGATTCTTAGTTCAGCCCTTATGAGGAATGACATCTATCACTCCTACCATTTCATCCATAGGATCATTCTCGATAGGATCATGTTGACTAGAATAATTTTTATCATCATTGATGTCAACATTCATCACATCATTCTTTGTAGTTTCGCTAGATTTGATGAATGAAATAGTATGTTTTTGCATGGGGTTGGTAAATCTTTACAAGTTTTGGTTAGGAGGGGCAACAGACTTATTTCTTTGATCACTAACACCTACAATGGAAAGATGACCGAAATCAATGAGGTCTTGCACAAGATATTTAAGACACTTGAAATTTTTTGTTTCATGTCCGTTTTGTTAGTGGTAATGGCAATAAGCATTTGATCTAAAGCTTGGGACTAAAGGATTATTAGGATTGGATGTTTTGACAGGAGGAAAGGTAATAATTTGTTGTTATAAAATTTGGGACATTGTGTTATGAAGGGTATCGGGTAAGGGAGTGAATTGTATTTTCGGGTCCCCATAGCTAAAGGGTATCGTGGATTTAACAAAAGCTGCTTCGTTATTGGAATTTTGAGTTTTTTGTTGGGGAAGATTGAATTGGAGGAACCATTTGTTCGATTTTATAAATGGTTGGGAATTGTTCTCATTTGTGGGATTGGATTTCTCAGTTCGGCTAGAAGTGGACTTTGTATCTTGAATACTAACCAAATTTTGATAATCACGGAGGGCAGTACACAAGTACATGAAGGATGGGAATTTAATCATGGTGATCTTGTCTTGAATCTTGCTTTGAAAATTTTCTATGAACATGTTTTGAAGGTGAGGATTGGGGACCTTTACATCGATTTGGGAATAAAGCAATTGATAGCATGAGTTAAAGTCAGTTATATTTTCTTCTTCTTGTTGCTTACATCTCATCAAATCAGCCAAGGTCATCTTAGGAGTCATATGCACTTGGAAATGGTTTATAAATTCCTCAACAAGTTCATTGGATGAACTGATTGAGTTGTTGGGTAAAGAGGAGAACCATTCCAAGGTAGTATCTTCCAAGGACCTAGGAAAAATATTAGCTAGGATTTTATCATCAAGGACAAAGACACTACATAAAGTAGTACAAGCATTAACATGGTTAGAAGGATTTCCTTTTCCTTTGTATTTCTCAAATCTAGGAATCTCTACACCTTGTGGCACTGGTGTTCACAATATATTCAAGGATAATGGGTTGCTTGTGACATAATATGTAGGTGGGCCATATTAATTTTGGTTGATGGTGATTTTTTTTTTTTGAAGTGATGAAATGGTTTGGAAGAGTTGAGTTATGAGGCAATCATTGTTTACATTATGAGATGGAAGTGAAAATGGTGAAGGGGTGTATGTGTTCAAGGGGCAAGTCAATGGAATTATTATAGGTGGTAAGGTGGAAGGAGATATGACATATGATGCCACATAGGAACTAGGGATGCTAGTAGATATACTAACGGAAGGAATCACATTACTAGTTTGTTGCATTATTGTTGTGACTTGAGGATTGGTATAGGTAGGTATTGAGGCAATTATTGTGGGAGGAATTTGAGTTCCTCCTTGACTTGTGACATTGATTGTAGGTAAAGTACAACGAGTGGTTGAAGTGATATTTTTTCCAAAGATTTGAACTATTTTTTTTCACCAGGTCAAGTCCATCTTCACTTTCAAGCATGTGGTGAATGTTATATATAGTAGGGATGGTAGTGGTTGAAATGTTGTCATTTTGCAATTGATGTAATTTTTCTAGGTCCTCATGAATTTGAATTATGTTTTCTTGTGAGACACTATCATTCCTTGTTTCAACTTGCAGACTACTTGAAGGAAAAGAGTTGTTAAGGGTATGATCCATGTACCTACTGTACTAGTGTCAATACTAGGAGTGAAAGAGCTAGACAACCCAATATCCACAACGATTATGCTATCATGGGATGACACGAGTCTCGAACTTCGTCTCACTACAATATTAGCAATAGGACACAAAATACTCATACAAGGGCTACTAAATGAAATGTGAATGCAAATGAAATGTAAGCTAAGAACAATGAAATGCTTATAACAAAAATTATGGAAACTGAAACAAAAAGGCAATAACAACAAATAGAAGCTCAAAAACAAAACTTTAAATGCTAGAAAATGTAGTTTTGAATATGTAGAGGGATTGATTCACCTAAGGTGGCGAATGAGTCCTAGTAGGGGTTTTATTCAAAAAAATTAGAAAATTTTAATTGAATTTTATGTTTTATGTTTTAATTGAATTCTAAGTGAAAATACAGATTTTGAATGATTTTCAGTGAAATTAGATAGTAAAATACAAGCTATATGAGCTTTCACTAATGCAACGTTTGAAACCCTAGAATGCAAACTAACTAATGCAAGCCAAATCTACGATGATAATGCACTTCAAATTAGAATTTTAATGTTCTAAAGGTAGGTTTACTAAAATTGAACCAATGAAAAATGGGGGTGAGTAATAATTATTGTCAAGTACTATCACACCCACTTTCAAGATATTCCATTCAAGGAACAAGAATCTACCAAATGGGTATTTGAATTTGGAAAATTAGTTTAGTTAGGATTTTCTGAAACTTCAAAGGAAAATCTTGCTCTTCTTTGTCTTCTTTGTCCTTCCTGATTGATTTTCAGATTTGAAACCCCGATTTTCATCCTATAGGTCTTCTCTAATGTTTTGGTTTGAGCAAGAAGTTGGGTCCACATTCAGGGGAAGTGTCATTTTTCATCTTTAAAACAAATACCCATTCATTTTTTAAAATAGGTACCCATTTTGAAGTGTGTACTTGTTCCAAAAGGTTTGAAACTCACAAGAGATGTTTTTCATTTTGATTTAGGCTTAGAAAAGGCATGGTAACCCAACACCTAGGCTTAGACCTACAAGTACAAGGTCAGGGAAATTTTGAGAGAAAAAACTAACTCTGGCAATATGGCTGATGGACTTTTTTTCTGAATCAATCTATAAAATTAAAACCCATTAGAGAACACAATGTCTAGTTTCCAAATATATAATTTTTATTAATATTGGATTATATTTGTTATTTTTTAATTAATTTCTAAGAAAAATAGTCCTTAAACTTGAAATATTGGGGATTTTTTGTTTCTTAATAACTATTTTTGGTTAAGTTTATTGTAAAAAAAATTATATGGCATCAATCTTCAGAAAATTCTCTACACAATGAAAAAAAGAGATTAAAAAAGTGTTTAGTTTAGGTCCAATTATGTTGTCAGTACATGTTGATTTTTAAAAACAACAATTAAGGCCTATAAAAATTCAATTTAAAAAATATTAAAAAAAAAAAAAAAAAAATCTTCATCAATCTTCATGTTGTTAGCTCTCTTTCTGCTAAAGGAATTAGGGAATTAATTTTATTTGGGTCAAAAAGTGGTGTCCGTACACGTGCATGGTATGGTAAAAAAAGGGACTTTTAAAAAGTGGTTTTTATACATCCCTATCAAAATTTAATTTCTATAATCTGGGTATTTGAATAAATTACATATTTAGAAACTAGATTCAAAATGTTGAATTTCATATTGCTGATTTTTTTTAATATTCATTCTATAAGTGCCTCAAATTTTCAGTCCAAGTGTGAAAAATTCTAAAAAATAGCAAAAAAATTTCCACTTTTTGAGCTTTTTGTGGACCCAACTTCTTGCATCAACATGTTCTCTAAGGCTTGATGCCAACTTTCAGAACTTTAAGCTCTTGAAATTTTTTTCCAATCTTGCTCCTTAAGAAATTTGTAGGCTAGACCTACAAATCACACATGGAGGAGAGGGAAAAATGTTGTTGGGTTAGTGAATAAGGGTTTTCCTTGGTCAAACCCCTTGTTGGTAATTAAACCTTGAAATAAAATCAAATAGAAATGGAGAATGATGAATGAACAAGATATGATGTTCCAAGTCACCAAACCCTCGAAATAAAGTGCTACAAATATGCTTGAGATGGCTGCAAGGGGTGTAGCTCTTGATTCTTGCTTGAATGATGTTGACCTTGAATGAAACACTTGCTTGAATCATAAACCCTACATGACAATTGTTAGTACAATAACAAACATGATGCATGAAGTCCTTGACATGATGATTGATGCTTGAAGAGTTCTCTAAAATTCTTGATAATATACCCTTGAATTCTCTTGAATGCTCTTGTGAATTCATGTGAACACTTGATAGCTTGTTAGATTGCTAGATGAAGATATGAGTGAAAGAACCTTGTATTTATACTCAATTATACAATAATTCCCAAAATTACAACTCTACAAGCCGACATCAAATCTACGAGAATAAAATCCTGCCAGAAATTTGAATTAATTTTGATTTTGGGCTACATGGGACTCATTCACCCAAGGTGGTGAATGAATCCCACCAAGCTGAATTTTTGGGACCATTTTAAAAAATGCTTAGAAATGTGTAAAACTAGGTTCGAGACTAAAAGATCTAGGTGGGACCCATTCACCCAGGGTGGTGAATGAGTCCTAGATCACTAAATCTAGGCCATTCAAACTTGAAACACCTGAATTACGATTGGCGAATGATTGGTGTTAGGATTGTCCTAAAAAAGATGCATTAAATGAGGCTTGTGGATGAAAAATAGGGCCAATTAAAGCATAATAAATCCCAATTATTAATGACAAGCCTATAAAATTATGAAAGTGTGTTACAAAACTTTACAACACTCCAAATAAGGCATGATTAAGGTTAAAAAGAGATTTATTAAGTGTTGTTAATTAATAAAACCTTAGAAATGTGTGAAAGTGTGTTACAACACTTTACAACACTTTAGCAAGGTGCCATTTTAATTCATTAGTTCACAAGGGCCTAAGACCTAATGTGAATATGTCAACCATGTTACAACAATAAATCAAGGCAACAATAAGCATATCTCACAAGGAGGGCCCAAAAAAGCAAGGAAAAGTAGAAGGGATACTTTTTCTATGACTACAAATCCGAAATCCCCATAGAACTTGTAGAAGCCCATGTAGGTGCTTGTGGAGGAAATTTTGGAGGAATATCATTAGTTCAAAAGCTAGGTCGTGAAGGATACTATATGAGACATATGGAATAAGATTTCTTTGAATATGTTAAGAAATGTCACAAGTGTCAAGAACATAACAATTTGATTCACACTCCTACTTCCAATCTTTTTGCCCAGGTTCCTATTTGGCCATTCTTATTATGGGGTCTCTATCTTATTGGAAAAATATCATCACCTTCTTCTGCCAAACATACATTCATAATTACCACAATGAAGTATTTCACAAAATGGGTAGAAGCCATTCCCCTTCATTCAACAACTACCAATGTAATATGTAATTTTATATTGGAACACATTATTGCTCACTTTGGGCTCCCTTCCACATTAGTTTCAAAAAATGGGATACCATTTAAGAATAATGACATGAAGATGTTCTTAGAAATGTGTAACATTCAACATCATTTTTCAACACCCTACTACCCACGATCTAATGGTTAAGTTGAATCAACCAATAGAACCCTTGAGAAAATCTTAAGGAAAACAGTAAGAAAACATAATAAGGATTGCCACACGTAGTTAACATATGGATTATGGGCTTATTGTACTAGTATTATAACATCAACTAGGAATACTCCTTATATCCTTGTTTATGGTACCAAGGAAATAATTCCCTTGGAGTTAGAGATTCCTTCACTAAGAATCACTCTTCAAGAACTTATTGATGCCAATACTTATAAAGAACAAATATTGCATCAACGTGAAATGCTTGATGAATGGTTCATTAATGCTCTTGAGCATCTCCAAGATTATTCAATAAAATTACAACATATTTACAATGATCATGTCATAACTTGTTTATTTACTAAAGGTTATTTGGTGTTATTTGAAAATTGACATAACGTCAATACTACCCCAACTGAAAAAGGAAAATTCAGCCCTAATTGGTTAGGACCTTACATAATTGATAAAATTTATAGGTTTGGAGCATACTCATTAACATAACTAAATGGTAAACCTCTTCAAGAACCTATTAATGCCATGCATTTCCATCAGTACTATGTCTAATCTTTTTGAACAGTATGAATGATAAAGATATGGTGTTAGAGTTAGTAGATGAATTTCTATGTTCTCTCACATTGCTTCATTCTTGACAAACAATAATTTGTGTGTCTTGAATACTAAAGTAACTATTTAAATTAATTTTAGGTGGTTACTTTAGGTTTCATACTATTCAAGCTAATCTTGTACGTTGTGTTAGATTAGATCCTTATATGCATTTAATGTTCTACAATTAGATCATAGGTGTATTTAGTTTAGCATAACATACTTAATCATAATGTTGCATCTCAAAGAAAACTAAATAGCTTTAATTAGATCACATAAATGATTTTAGATCATGGAGAAATTTATTAAATAGTCTTACAAAGATAATTTGATAAATCACATTGCCATCTAACTTAAACACATAAGCATAAACAATAAAACATAAATGATCATATATAGATATCACAGAGTTTTAAGTACATGTCATAAAATAAACAATGCTAGTGTGGCCTATGGTTACCAGATCCCTCAAGACTTGGTGATTGTATCTATCAAGAGATGGTCCATCAAGAGATGGTAGTGTGTGATTGTGAACTACTAATAGAATCCAGTGCATCTTATAGGCCCCCTACTCGGACAATAGTCGTGGCCTCCATACGATGTCCTCCATGCACTCTTGCTCTACATGGTATCTATCTTCTTGTAGCATAGAAACCTCTGCACAAAGTCTCTCAACCTCCCTTGGATCTCAATATGATTGAATCTCCTCATAGGTAGCATGTAGTACTAATAAATCACCCTTAGCTTGATCAATGTGCCTAGTAGTGCCATTGTATGCTCTTCTCATCCTCACAAATGGCTTGAACAACTCTGGATGCTACTCCACAATAGGTTGGGGCATGCAATCTTTGCTGATAGCCTCATCTCTAAGTGAAGGAGGTACTATCTCTATGGATAATTGTCAATAGAGATCACACAAATGTCTCACAGACCCTCCAAGATAGAAACCATAAAGCTAATCAGTACACATCATGAGATATATATATATATATATATCAAAAGCATGAACATAAGCATAAGAATAATCATAAATAATGTGTCATCACCTAGATCTCTAGTTGGCTGTGTAAAAACAACCTCATCCTTCATAGGAGGAATAGAAGATGTGCAGTCTCCCCATGCTCATAAGTGTTAGAACGTGTTGCAGTTGTTGACTATGATCTAGTAAAATGGGTAGGAATTGAATCTCTCCACTCATGGACAATTGGATCCTTATTTTATATGTCCTTACCCTCACTCATTAGCTAGTCCTTGTCCTCCTCATCATCCTCCTTGTCTTCCTCACCCTCCTCATAGTTTGAGTTTTCCTCCTCATTATATTCCTCCTCTACCTCATCCACAAATATGTCTACAACCCTGACCCTTTCCTTCTCACCTATCTCCTCCTCCTCATCTCTCTAATCTTGAAGATGCCTCACAAAGCCTATAGGTTGATACATAGGAAATACTGGAGTTGGTAATACTATGGCCCACCACTCCTCATATGCATCTGTAGCACTGATTCCATCAACATCAGAGAATGGGGTAATGTTGAGATATGAATTGTCTAAATCACTAGGTATAACATTCTCAATAGTGAGTCATCTCATATCCTTAGGCCTTCAGGTACTCCACACTAATTGCCTGTAAAATGGTCATACTACTAATGGAACATATACTTTTTTGAACCATCTCATGACACGATCGTAGTAGAATAATCTCTCTACATAATCATGCTT
This sequence comes from Sequoia sempervirens, assembly GCA_007258455.2. Lineage (NCBI taxonomy): Eukaryota > Viridiplantae > Streptophyta > Pinopsida > Cupressales > Cupressaceae > Sequoia > Sequoia sempervirens. The sequence continues at coordinate 65,128 of VDFB02067044.1, forward strand.
CCTTAGTAGAAACCTATCCCTCTACATCTATATCAAATGGAAAGTTTCATCTAGGCATTGTGATATCAGTTGGTAGGGTCTCCATAAGATCTCCTAATTTAGGCAGTCAAATTTGACTCTCTAGAATAGTAACTCTCCATACTACCATGCTCATCTAAATGGATAACTAAAGGAGCATGGGTATCTGAAGGTGCATACAGAAGGAAATCATGTAATCCTGATGCATGTGATATGCTCTAGGCACCAAACCTATAGTAGTGTATAATGCACCATGCTCTCAACCTCATGGTAAGCGAACCATCCTAAATCATAGTAAATATTTGCAAGCATGCTCTGAACCCATGCATAGATAGTCTTGTGATGCTCCATCTCCTTGATCATGTGTATGAGTCCCTTGTCTAGGTGTGCTCCCCAGGAATCTGGGACTAGCACTAGTGCTATGGTAAATACCATGATCTCTCTTAGAAGTGGCAATCATGCATAGAGTAGACACTATAGCTCAATATGTGGCCCCATGATCTCCTCCCAAATCAATCCTCCAAGACAATACTATATATCTACTCTCATCTACCTATATGAATGGTCCTCTATGAAATGGATGGTCTCACCTCAAATGGGAACTCAAAGAATGTGATGAAAATCATTTAGGGTGATCATCATCTCGCTAGTAGGTAGTTGAAAGGTGTAGGTATCTACATCCCACCTCTCTACTAATGCCATTAGCATGGCATCACAGTATCTCATAAGAGGCATGAGATACACCTAGTATATCCTAGTAGCTTGTAAATTCTATGTATCCTCCCCCGATGGTGTTGTGGCTAGGTCTTGTAATCGATAAAATAATTTTCCATCGATGTGGTGTCATGATTGAGGAGGAATATAACAAAAAAGAAAAAATATCAACTATAAGAATTCTAAAATCTCAAATCTATACATCAACAGTCAAAAAGTATGCTAAAGTTTCTCTAGGGTACTTTTCTAAAGGTCCTAGACTTTTATTCCTTTTTTGGGACACTTTGTAAAAAAGTGGGACACTTTACAAAAAAGTGGGACACTTTGCAAAAAAGTGGGTGACTTTGCAAAAAAGTGGACACTTTGCGAAAAAAAGGGACGCTTTGCAATTTTTTCTTCTATGATCGTAAATCTATCTAGAAATGTGTAAAACATAAAATAAATTCCTGAAAATGAAGCTAAGGTAGAGAAGAATCCACTCACCAGATGTTGTATATCACCTTGTTCCACCTCCTTACATAGGCTCTCAAGTCTCGGAGGCACATATGGTCGCATGCTCAACATTGTCACTCCCTCTCCATCAAATTCAAACTACAAGAAGGTGAAAGATGAAATGATTACAAATTATTTCACTTTTTACTCTTATATATGTTTAAATTAGGTCATTTGCATATTAGGGTTAAAGGTTCTTTTTTCATTCAAACTAGCATATTGGGGGCTAGAGAGCTCCATTTTTGACGTTGTTTGCTACATTGGATTTGTGATTTTTATCATGTTCTCATCAAATGTATATCACTATGTGGTATGGTACTTTGAAATATCCTATGATATGACTTATACAACTTTATGTGGTTAGACTACTACTTGATTCCACCTCCATAAAGCAAGAAGAATCAAGGGGGGCATACATCTACCCTTGAATTTGATTTCATGAAGTTAGATAAAGAATATTTTTAAATGACTAACAAATTGGTTTTGTAGGATGTGGTTACTAACATTGTGGTTTTCCAGATAGCTACAATGGGCACTTCATTCTCCCATGTTTAGAAATGAATCCATATGAGTATCCTTTTATGAGATAAAGTTTACTATTTTAATTCCTTTAGCTTGCTTATGCACATAGTGTAATATGGGCACTAAAGTGGGGGCTAAATGTAGTGTAGAAAATTATACTCCCTTCTTGAAGATGGTACAATTTCACACTCATTTAGGACCTATTTTAGTACCCTTGCATTCATGAACCTTTAAATCATCATTAATAGGCCCCTAAGACCCTTTATTTCAGATCCCAAGGATTTTTTCAATTGAAATCCCAACAAAATCAAAAAATACATTTGATTTTCTAACACCCTGACATTTTTTGACCCCAAAAAGATAGGGTAGGAATAATTTGCCACCTTGGACATATGAGTCCCCCTAGGTGGGACCCATATGTCACCTTGGGAGTATGAGTCCCATGTGGCCCCTTTTTAGGGTTTTAGCATGAAATTAAGGTTTCTAATTCAAATTTTTGGTTAATGCTAGCATTTGGGATCTAATAAATGGTAATTAGATGAAATGCACATATAAACAAGGTTTCAAATCATTATTTCAACTAGAAAAAGTGATTGAAGAGTTAAGAAATCTTGGAGTTTTCAAGCAAGAGTCTTAAGGAGAGATTTACATGTATTGAAAAGCAAGAAAAGTTGAAGTCTTGGAGCAACATTATAGTGTTTTTGTAGGTCTTCAAGCTCGATTTCAATTCAATATCTAGCATTGTCAAGGATTGATGATGGTTGCCTATGGAAAATCATGATGGATTATAGGTTGGGGAGATGCAACTAGCCATCGAACCAAGCCAAATGATTTGTTTCCTAAGTGATTCCATGATCCTCCATTATCATTCTACTTTCTACCTAAAGGAAGGTACATGCATCATTGTCACTTATTAAGGTGATTAGAGATATCCTAAAGTAAGTCATCATCTTTATGTTCATTCATGCATCCTATTCTAACACATTAGAGTAGGGTTTCATTGCACTCTAGATATCCTAATATTAGATGCACTTAAAATTATGACTTTCATACACATTTGCATTCAAGATATATTATCTCTTTCAAGGTTTAATTACCAAACAAGGGGTTTGACCTAGGAAAACCCCCCATAAGAAAATTAGTATAATATTTTGTTTTGTAGGTTTTTAGCAAGTTCAGATTTGAAAACAAAGTTTGGAAGGAAGAGCACAAATAGGAGAATATATTTAGATCTTGACTTTCTCAAAAAGCAGAATGAGTCTGATATGCCACTTATGGGATATGAGTCCTGGTATAACACTATTTTTTGATTTCGAAGGATTTAGACTTGTCACTATGAATTTCCAATTTCTGTCTAGAAACCCTAAATTGAGAATAAATTTCCCCTACTGGTGTATGAGTCATGTGCATTAAAAGTTATATTTTTGGAAGTTTAGACCTTATTTCAATTATCTTTGGTTTTCTAGGTGCCCCTCTATCTTTTCTCAATTTATTATTCTAATTTTTAGTTTCATATCTTAGGTTGCATAGTTAGATTTTGCATATCATTTGCATTTCCTTCTTTCCAAGCCTTTTCTTGGTGGTGAGCATCCTTTTGTCATTAATCACACCCAAGGAAACCATCTCAACCATCCAATGCTTCCCTCAATGAAGCAAATTGGTTGAGGGATCTTGGTTTCCTTTAATGAAAAATAAGTGAAATAGGTGGAGGAAACCTAATTCCCTTTTAGTTCCATATCTCAAAAGGATGGAGCACTATTTCTGAGGTTTTAGTATGCTATCATCACTAAGAAGGAAACATGCAATAATGAATGGGGGACAATATGCCCCCACTTTAAATTTCAACATACTTTATATGTTGGTATTTTAAGTAGAAAAAGAGAAAGAAGGGATCCTTGGAAAGAATGCATCCCAAAAATAGTTATCATTTCCCCCCAATCATAGAGACAAAGAAAAACACCAAGAACTATCATATTTCTGCCAAGAGAGATACGGTTGCACCTAACATCATACCACTATGAATGGAAATGAGCGAGACACATAAAGCTACTAATGCCACATAGTGATGAACAACATGATAAGATGGAAATCAGTATCAATTAGAGGAAATAGGTTCATCAACACAAGAAAGAGAACCACAATCCTTAAGATGTTGAATTTTATCACTCAAAGCCCTACATTCATTAGTACAATGACTGTGAACTCTATGATATGCACAAAATGAGCTTTTATTGTAAAATTTCTTTCATGTTCTTGAAGGGAGAGATATCAAGAAAGCTTGGAGAAGCTTTGACAAGGTACTCTCTTGATTGATAGTAGAATATTTTCCTTTATTTTGTGATATAGATACCTCTTGCTTACTACAAGGTGTCATACCTACAAAGGACACTTTAGATTGTGAAATTTTGTATTATCCCCTAAAGGAGGGTGTAAAATCTAGTGAACCCTAACCATTACTAAGACAAGTGTTTGAAGATGTCCTAGGAGAGTTTTGTGTGATGACATTGATATTATTTAAGTTTTTATTTTCTTTCGAGGGGAAATAACTAAGACCACTAGTTGTTTTTATCAGTTTAGGATTCACCAAGGTTAAATTTGTCTCAGAAGATTTTTTTTGTAATAGTGTTGGTATTGAGTGAAGGCTTTTTCTTTGGTTTCTTTCAAGGGACAATAACCAAGACCACTAGTGGTTTATTGTGTGTTAGGCTCTATAGGGACATGAATACCTTGTTCTCTAGCACATCCTTTTTCACTATAACCAAATTGTTTCATAAGTTCATAACCTCTTCCATAAAGCTTTTCTATTCATTTTGGGTTTGGTAGTTGTTCATAATCAACTTCATCAAAGTTTTTTGTGTAATTTGTTACTTCTTCTAATGTGGTTGAAGTGGATTCTTTTGAAGGTTCTTCCAATTTTTTTATTGAAATTACCATTGGTTCTTTTATCTTTTCAGACTCTATTTTTATGATCTTGTATTCTCCCATGAGTGTAGGTGTGAAATCTAAGGAACCCCAGATATCATCCAATAGCTTTGTGACCTTTTCAATATTGTTCTCTTTTTCATTTTCTTGCTCGAGTTCTACTTGTGAGTTGGTTTCATTGTTTTCAAAGGAATTTCCTTATCTTTCTTAGTGTGCAAACAACTTTTTGGTTCAAGGTAAACTTTGATTGTATACACTTTGTTGTAGTAGAAATACTTCATTATACAATGAAGAGTTGAAGGAATTGTATGCATTTCATGAATACATGGTATTCCCAAAAGGATTATATGAAAAATATTGAAGCATAGCATGGAAAAGAATTTGTAATGTGACCTTTCCAACAGTTATAGGTAATGTGATCACACCAAGTGATTCTTTTCCTACATTATCAAATCCATGGATAGATAAAGAGTCAAATTCAATATTTATCATATCTATTCCATGTTGGAAAATGTGCCTCAATCTCGTAGGCTGAAACCTTTGAGAAAGCATGGTCGCTATGACATTCATATTGTCTGGCCGACTGGCAATTTAGTAACCTTGCATTTTGCTCATGTCATTGAGACTTTGCTTATGTCTTGCCGATTGATGATGTCGCTATGACTTGTGGCCTTTGCTGTAACCTTCTACCAAGTGGAGACCTCTGGCTGACGGTTTGGTCTAGTGGATGTCAGGGAGACTCATGGTGACTAGATCATCAAGGTAACTCATATGTGTTGGAATGATGTCTCGGCGACGATAGGAAGTCTTTCCGATATTGGCATGACCTTTGGTCTGTTTGGCCGATGTGGAAATTGGCATGACTTGCTCCTATCGGCGTGAAGTCTTGGTGACAGGTGTTGGTCTCACCAACTGGGATGCAACTGAAGTCATCGGTGTAGCTCTCGGCACCCAGTGAAAGGTCTTGGTGAAGTCAAATGTCTTGCTGACTCGGCAAGACATGAGTGCTTGGTATGTGGTCCCGACAAAAGATGTAAATCTTGCCGATTGGTGAATGTAGCGCTCGGGGTGACTTAAGATCTTGGTATAAGGTCTTGGCGAAGATGATAAGTCTTGCCGACTCTTCGATGCTTCGGTATGACATGTTCACTCGGTGTGATATCTTGGCAAAAGACGAATGTCCTGCCGACTATCGAGCACTGTGGTATAACTTGAAGGCATCGGTATGATGTCTTGGTGAAGAGTGATTATCTTGCCAATGGAAAAGCTAGCATCGATATGACCTTTGAACTTTAGTATGATGTCTCATCGAATGGTGATTGTCTCGCCGATGAGAATGTTGAGGTTGATATGACTTGGAGTCATTGGTGTAATATCTAGGCGAAGAGCGATAGTCTTGCCGACTAATAAACTCTTCGGAATACCTTGTGAGCTTCAACATGATGTCTTGGTGAGAGCGGTAGGTCTTGCCGATTGTTTGATGGTTTCCGATAGAAGTGCAAAGTATATTGGTAGATTCGGTATGACTCATGGCATTCGATATAACCTCTTGCCGACTGTTGGAACCTATGTCGATATTGTCTATGAATCCATTGAGCATTGGGGACACTTCTCATGTCTCACCGACATGCTAACTTAGTGGATTGTTCCTTGACCGTTTGACTTGGCTCATGGACCAATCAGAGGAAGTGAAATTCAAATGGTTGGCAGTTGGATTTTTTGTAGCAATTGCGATGGAACTGAACGGTCTGCAAGGAAAAAACTACATAGGAATGGAAACATCTACGTTTCGATAAGGATGCTGAGTTGGAGATTGTTGTTGTGTGATCTTGAATCGATTCACAAAGAGCCTGTTGAGAATGGATTCATACAATGAATGCATTGGATGTTCTGTAGTGTTATGATGTTGAAGAGCCGAGAGCGAGAGAGAGAACGATAGAGTGAGGACCGAGTGGCTGGCCGAAAGGCTGAAGCCATGAGGTTGAAGCAGAGGAAGAAAGGCAGTGTTATGTTGGAATCTCTCCTGATCTCTCTGGGGGTGTTTGCTACCAGGCATATCCAGATGAACAAGATGTAATCTCTGAAAAGGCCTAAAATTTTATTGTAACTAATTTTTTGCTGAGTAATACAATGGCTCGATCTTTGGAGTGTGGGGTTTTTTATTCGAAAGGATTTTCCCCACGTAAATCTTTGTGTTCTGGTTTTCTATTTTATCTTTCATCTATGTTGTTGATTGTTGTTGAATTCACATATGTTTTTCTCAGAAGGATCAATGTGGGAAATAACTGTGTCTATTTCTGCTTTAGGACATAGTTGAACGTGTCTTTGAGGTAATCTAATCAAAATGAAAGTTACCGAAGGCACTACTGTACGGAGTTTTCACTAGATACACTCCCTAGATTTCCTTACATTCCAATCCTATCCAAAAGGTTTATGCTACACATGTTAAGGGATGAGCCATTTTCAACAAGGGTTCTCTTTATCCCAATCCTATTAATAAGAGCTATTATCATGAAAGCTTCATTTTTTTTGCACTTCCAAAGGAGGTAGCTCACTTTGGTGAAAAACAATGTTTGAATTCATTCCTTGAATTAGGGATTCTATATAATTTGGTTGCACATTAGAAGGAATATGAATTTGTTTTAAAGCACTTTGAATCATGTTATGATAATTAGGGGAGGCTTGAATAAGATCCCAAAAGGATATCTTAGTAGGAGTATTTTTATGTTGTTCAACAAGATCATACTCCTCTCCACTATGTAGAGGAAAGTGAGGAGCATTAGGAAAGATAGGTTGAGGTAATGGTAATGGTAATGAAGTAGGAGTGGTTTTTGGTTGCCTATTTTTCCTTTTATTATATGTGTGAGAAATGGTATTTTTACTTGGTTTTTGTGAAACATTGTTACTATGAAGCTTCGTTGTAAAGTTCAAGATATCTCATGGACTTAATGGTTTTGTTTTAGGTGGTACTAGTATAAGTATGAGCTTATTTTGAACTTGAGGTTGATGTGAGGATGGGTAAATGATAATAAGTTGCTTAGAGATTAATTATGAGGTCCAATAATTAAAGGACTTGTAGGAGGACTCAAGGGATATCTAATGTTCATAACCTCAAAAAACTTATCATTATTTTGATGTTCTTTTAGCAAAGAAGAGTCTAATGTCACCTCATCATCTTCATCTAATGAATTATCCATGCTATAATCTTCTTCCACCATGATATCTTCCCTAGTAGGAGATTTTTTAGGAGAGGAGAAAACAACATGTTGATCACATTCCATGGTTAGATTTTGTAAGGTAACTTCATCACAAATAGGGGAGGCATCAAGAGAAGAACAACTATCATTTTCTTGCTAATCAATTATTAGAGCCTTTTGTTCAATTATATCTTCCCAAATGGGAGAAGCATTAGGAGAGGGAGAAACAATATTCTCATGACTCTTAATGGGTGTATCTTCTAAAACCAAAATATCTTCTTCACAAATAGGAGAGATATTAGGAGAAAAACAAATATGATTCTCATGAATTTTCATGATTTCATCCTTTTCACTAAAGCATTCTCACAAGTGGGAGATAAATGGAGACTAGATAGAGTGATGTTAAGAAATTTTTCAATGATCTCATTCTCTTGTGCCATAATATCTTCCCAAGTAGGAGAAGTTTTAGGATAGGAGTTTTCAATATTGTCATGACTCTCGATGGGTGGATCTTCTAACACCAAAATACCTTCGTCACAAGTAGGAGAGGTATTGGGAGAAGAGAAACTATGATTTTCATGATTGTCTATGGTTACATTGTCTTTCACTAAAACATTCTCACAAATAGGAGAGATATTAGGGGATGTGGAATTAAGGATTGTGTCAACATTTTCACTCTCTTGCACTAACAGACTCTCATAACTAGGAAAGATATTGGAAGAGTGACTAACATGCTTGTTAATGATATTTTTCTTGGCATACTTGGAAATGAAAGATACTAACATTGTGAAAAGTACTTTTATCCAACTTATGCAATGCTTCAGGAATGTAAATATTGTGTACTAAAAAATGAAAAGTACTTTTATCCATCTTATGCAATGCTTCAATAATGTAAACATTGTGTACCCAAAAATGAATAGTACTTTTATCCAACTTATGCAAAGCTTCAAGAAAGTAAACATTGTGTACCCAGAAGTGAAAAGTAATTTTATCCATATTATGCAAAGCTTCAAGAATGTAATGTTTTCTCTACACATCTAATGATTTTAACTACTAAAATAATTTTGGAATGATTTAAACCCAATGCATAAAACGAAAAATCCCTAAAAATAGGTAGACTAAAACAATTGGTTACCAACAAATCTAGGAAGTGTAGAAAACCACAAAAAGCTTAGAAAAGTTGGTTTTTATGGGCCCTGAAGGACTCATTTTCCCATGGGTGAATGGGTCTCTATGCAGGGTTTTTAAAAATGAAAAATATAATTTATGAGTTGTGTGTGTTCTTTGTTCCAAGTTACAAACTGGTACTTACAGTTTCAAAATTTTGGAAAATCAGAGTTAAATGCAAGTGTAAAATGATGCTAAATGACAACCAAAATGGCCTATTTTTAAATGTAATTTTGATCCAATTTTCTAATTTAAGTAATTGAAATTATGTTATTATGTAAATGCTATGCAAAATCAATCCAACATTATGCATTTTTTATTGAATTTTCAAATTTAAAATGAATGCAAAATGCAAGTTTACACCTAAAATGCAATGCAACTTTATGCCAAATTTAGAAATCCTAAATGAAATGAATTAATTCAAATCATAGATCTAGGGTTTGAATACACTCCAAATTAGAAAGTAGAATGTTCAAAATGTCAATTTCACCATAATGAAGCATATAAAAATAGGTTGGGTTCAAAATGCAGGGTTTTACACTAAATTTTGAATGTTTCATGAAACTTAATATAAATAGAAAGGGGAAAATGGGGTGTAATGAACCTATGTATTTTCTATTTCATTCAGGAAATGATATCCTCTAAGATAGAATTAACTTTCAGCCGTTAGGTGAGTCAATTCTATCAAGAATCTAGCAATTTCCTTTGTGTCTGAATGGGGTAAATATGACTGAAATGCAGTCTTGGGAGACAAATGGAAATACCTGATGATCCCAATTATGCAATGTAACACTAGAATATTTGAAAAAAATAATAAAACTAAGAGATTCCACAACTTCCTTTTAGATTTGTGAAGTCTAAATTATTATAAACATGTGATAAAAAATGTTGCAAGGTGTCCTGACAAAAATAGTAATAAAAATGATTGAAGAGAGATTTTGGGAGAAAGATTAAAAACACAAAATGCACTCATTCATGACATGTAAAGGTTGAATCTGGTAGATGAAACATATGACTGACAAAAATAGTAAACCTTTGCAAAATTTGAGAAAGGGAATATGTTTTTCACCTATTACAAAATGTTATTTCTGGAAGCTATCTTGGGACTCATTCACCTATAGGTGAATGGGTATTTGTAGGGCTTTCCAAAATTGATTTATGGGTCCTTTGCTTCTATTTCTACACTTTCAAATTCTTTAGGTTTCATAGTTGGACAGTTAGAAATAAATTTAGGGTATGAGTTTCCATATCTTGACTAAAAAGGTGACAACAAATGCAATTTTGAAATTTTTCACTTTTGAGATCTTCAACTTTTCTTCAATCTAAATCTACAACATGAGCATTAGAGGGATTTTTTTTTTTGGTGAATGGGGTTTTTCCTTGGTCAAACCCCATTTTGGTAATTAAAACTTGAAATGAATTGAATAAAGCATGAAAGAAATGATGAATCAACAACACAATGTTGCAATTCAACAAACCTTTGAATAAACCTTGGAAAGACTAAAATATTGCATCAGATGGCTTCAATGGATGTGGATCTTAATGGTTGAATCTTTCTTTGAAAATTTGAATTGAATTCTAGGAATAGATCTTGAAACCTACATCACAATGTCAACTCCAAATACATGCATGATGCTTGATAACTTTGACATGATGCTTGAGATCTTGATTGCTGCAACAAATAATAAAGAAATCTTCTCTTGAACAGTTTTGACAATAATCTTGGCTCGTTTAAATGTAATTGAAAATATATAGTTGATTTGATAAAATAACCTTGTATTTTAGACATTTATCCTCAATGTACCTAAAATTAAACATTACAAGATGACGTTTGAATTTTGAATTTGGGATGATAAAAATACCACAATTTTTTTTTTTTTAAATGGTTTCCAAGGCCCAGGGAGGACCCATTCACCCATGGGTGAATGGGTCCTAAGTCCCTATTCTTGGAACACACATTGATCAAGGTAAATTCTTATGTATTCGAATTAATTATTGTCAGGTTTCCCCTTTTGAAAATATAATTTATTAGGCCTATAGATGTAAAATAGGGATTATTAGGACATAATTAAGCCGAATTTAACTAAGAGGTCCCAAAAAAAGTGTGAAAATTTAAAGGGATACATTTTTCAACACTACATTAAGGAATTATTAAGTCCATTTTAATTAAGGGGCACAAACAAAAAGTGAAAATTGAAGGGGTTACATTTTTATACACTACAATTATATAAAAAATTTCAAGTACATATCATCAATAATATAATGCTAGTATGGCCTATGAAGGCTAGACCACTTGGGGCTTCATGGTGGTATCCATCGTGAGATAGTAGAATGTGATTGTGACCTCCTCATGGATCTCATAGCTGCTTATAGGCCTTACACCTCTCCAAGAACTCTAGCCTCTTGTATGAGTGCCTCAACATGCTCCTGCTTATGTGGTCTCTATATGCTTACAGACTAGTAACCTCTCTCTCTAGACTCAAGACCTATGATAGTAGGATAACCTCCATCCCACTATCTATCGAAACTTGAGATGCCTAGAGATCATCATATATAGCTTGTAGTGTTGAAAGCTATCCTACAACTCGTTCCTCCCTAGACTTAAATAGATCAGTGTGCTTCATCACACTCTCATATGCTTCCATCAACCTCACAAAAGGCTCAAGGAGATTTACATGGTGCCTTTCCAAAGGTGGGGAAATATAATTTGAAGGTATATCCCCATGTGGGAGAAAAGGAGGCACCATCTCTATGGTCACCCACTAATAGAGATCATGCCACTCTTTTGTGGACCCTACAAGATGGAAATCACAAAAGATATTAGTACACATCATCATATATAAACCACATACATAAATGTAAAAGCATAATGAAAGCATAAATATTAAATCATCACCTAGCTCTCCAACCTGCCATTCAAGGTAAAGTCAAGTAACAACAAATCCCTCTTGTGTAGGAAGCATGAATGTTCTACTACCACTGGCCTCCCCACACTCATGAGTCTTGATTCCTATTGTAGTTGTTGATTTTTCTCTAGTGAATTATGCAGGAGGTGAGTCCCTCCTCTTAGGGGAAGCTAGGGCCTAATCTACCTCATTAGGCTCATCACTCATCAACTTTACATCATCCTCCTCACCAAGAAATATATCCAGTACTATTCCCTCATCACCTGAATCCCCATCAATCTCCTCATCATCCCTATCATCTCTGTAACTTGAGAGAGGTATCACATGGCTCAAAGGGGGATGCATATGAAAGACATGAGTTTTCCATGCTCCCATCCACCACTTTTTGTAGGATAATGTGGTGCCTATTTTTTTTGCATTGGAGACTAGGGGCATGTCGTGATCCTTGTCATCTGAATCACTAAAATCAACATCATCAATGGTGAGGCGATGATTGTATTTGAGCCTAGAGGTACTTCATACCAATCATAGATACTTAGGTTGCAACCTTGATGGAACCTGAATCTATCCAAAATGCCACATCACATGATCATAGTAGAAGGGTCTCACTATGTAATTGTGTCTCCCTAGTATAAATCGATCTTGCTACATCCTAATTAATTGATGTGTCTCATCTACCCACTGGGGTATCATGAGATATGGTCTCCATAATATGTCATCATCCTCTAAGTGGTCAAACCTGACCCTCCAATGTAAAAAATCTACATCCTACCAAGATTGTGTGAAAGAGTAGTTATAGGCCCATGGTTGTTATGGTCAGATACCTTATCAGCTTGGTACATGTGATGTGCTTGAAGTACCACACCTGTAAGAGCATATAATGTATTATGTTATCTAGCTCCTCGTACATGAAGCACTCTTGATCATAATATAAGTGTGCTAGCATACTATGACCCCATGTATATAAAATCTAATGCTACTCCATATCTCAGATGATGTGGACTAATCCTCTATATAAGTGTGTGCCTATCCCATTAGGAACTAGAACTAGTGTTGTAGTGACTATCATAATGCACCTCAATAGTGGCAACCATGCATATAGTAGCCATTTGAGCTCAATGCAATCTCTAAAACTCACCTCTTAGATGAGATGACATAGTCAATACTCAATATCATTTTGCATCTCCTCATAAGAATTCTCCTCTACTGAATGGACGATCTCACCTAGGATAGGTAATCACATCATGTGGTGAATGTCCTCTAGTATAACAGTCATCTCCCCTATAGGAAGGTGAAAGGTGCGCGTATCTACATCCCACCTCTATACTAGGGACATAAACATCGCATCATGATACCTCATGGGTGGCATGAGGTATACCCAAAATAATCTTGTCTCCTATAAGATACTAATCTCATCCTCTAACAGTTATGTGAGTTGCTCTCAGATGTGACAAAATTGTCTATCTCCTAGATATTGTTGAGCTCGAGGAGGGACAAAGAATAAAAAGAAAAATAAATCCTAAATATATGCATTAATTAATTAAAATTACACTGAAATTGCTCAAGGACACTTTGTGACCAACCTAGACATATGGACCATTTTTGAATTTGGGGGCAGGGGGTCCTAGACACTTTATCCATTTTTGGACACTTTACAACCAAGTGGGACACTTCACAACTAAAAAGGACACTTTGCAACAAAGGAGGACGCTTTGAAATTTTTTTGCCAAGGTCCTAAAAACCTCTATAAATGCATACAAAAATACTATACATACATGAATGCGAAGATAAAGCATAGTAGAATCTACTTACCGTATGCTAGAGCTTGCACCACACCACCTCGTCATGCAGAATCTCAAGTCTTAGAGGCTTTTACACTCATTTTCTTAGCATCTTCAATCACTCCACACCAAGGTAAATGGAAAAAAGGTAAATTTCAAAATGGTAGTTAATAGTGTCATTTTCATTCATATATACTAAACTCTATTAAAGAAATTATATTTTATTAGTTCATTTTATTCAAACCAAAATATTGGAGGCTTGTGAACACTACTTTTTATGTCGTTTGTTGCATTGGATTTGTGATTTAATCCCTGATCTAATCTAATGCCTATCAATATGTGGTGTTGTAAATCCAATACCCTATTATAAGAATTCACCTAATCAAAACCATGCAATTTGATGAGGTTAGATGGTTACCTAATCCCACCTCCATAAAGAAAGAAAAAAGCAGGGGGAATACATCTACCCTCGAACTGAATTCTCTATAGAAGTTTGATAAGATGATTTTCAAACAATTAACTAATTGATATTGCAGGATGCGGTTCCTGACATTGTGATTTTACAAATGGCTACAGTGGGGGATTCATTCTCCATATTTGTGAATAAATCCATATCAAATTCCTTTACCTTTAATATGCACATAGTGTCATATGGTTGTTAAAGTGGAGGCTAAATGTAGTGTAGAAAATTGTACTCCTTTTAAGTGATAGTACAATTTCACATTTAATTTGGACCTATTTTATTGACTTTACATTTATGAAGTTTTAAACCTCATTAATAGGACCCTAATACCCTTTATTATGCATCACAAGGCCTATTTTAATTATTTCCAAAAAATATAACCCCATTGAATAAATGCTATTAATTAATTTAATTCCCCAACATAAGTTAGATCCTGAACTTTTAGGTCAGGACCCATTCGCCCATGGGAAAATGGGTCTCCTTTAAGTTCATAAAATAAATTAAAATATGTTTTTGGCATCATTTCAAGGTCTTAATTTCAAATTGTACGTGTCAACTTTTGGGATTTAATAAATAGAAATTAGAAAGGAAGTGTATAAAGCTATTTATTTCAATCATTTTTCACTAGAAAAGAGAGATTCACATGAGATCACAAGGATTTTCATTCAAGAGAAAGGAGAATTCAATCAAGCATTCAAATTTGAAGTCTTATTTGTAGGTCTTCAAGCTCATTTTTCCAACATGATCAAGCATTGTCAAAGATTGATGATAGATGCCTATGGAGGATCATGATGGATTCTAGGTTTTCGGAGATGCACCAAGCCATTCAACCAAGCCTAATTACTTGTTTCCTAACTGATTTCATTTTCTATTACTATTCTACTTTTTTTCTAAAGGAAGGTATATTCAAATTTATGATCTATAAGGGTGCTTTGACCTCTCCAAAAGTAGGTCTTCATAATTATTCATTATTTCATTTAGGATCCTATTCTAACACATTAGAACATGGTTTCTTTTCATTTGAGCTCTTGAAATCTTAGACGAACTTAAGATTAGTTCTTGCACAAAATTTTATGTTTTAGATATGTACTTTCTATCAAGGTTTAATTATAAAACCTAGGGTTTGACTGAGGAAAAACCTCATCCACCACAAAAAAACATTTTTATTTTTTTTCTGATTTATCACATGTACAGATCTAGGAGTGAAGTTTTAGAGTTGCGAGAAGAAAGTGTAGACACATGACCTAGGTCTCAATTTCTAATTTTCTAGAAAATTAGGCCTAGACCCATTCACCCATGGGTGAATGAATCCCTGGTAGCCTCTTGAAACTGCCCTTTTATGATACGTGCACAACATTAACCCCTTTCTAGATCTCCCAAAACTTTGTTGTTTCTATCAATATTGAGCTTTATATTGATGTTTCAAGTTTGAATTAGCATAATTAGGTTGAATTTCTATTTTTAGTTTTTCTCCCAAAAGTGTTGTTTGAACTTTACCCCATCCTCAAAGAATAAGAAAATCTGAAGATTCTCATATTGATTTGATTCATCTAAGGATTGTTAGTCAATTCTTTGTGGGGATCTCATTTCCTAATGAAAATAGGAAGATAGGTCCATCATACCCCCATTCTATATTTTACCAAACCTATTTTTCTATGTTTCAACACCTAAACCATGGCTAATCAAATTTGGTTAATTATGACAACTTCTTTGATTC
The DNA here is from genome assembly GCA_007258455.2 of Sequoia sempervirens. Classification (NCBI taxonomy): domain Eukaryota; kingdom Viridiplantae; phylum Streptophyta; class Pinopsida; order Cupressales; family Cupressaceae; genus Sequoia; species Sequoia sempervirens. Next base: position 81,027 of record VDFB02067044.1, read on the forward strand.
TCAATGGCTTTGATGGCTCCAAATATAGACATGCAACAACATTCAAAGCTTGTTTCATAAACATTCAATTGCATGCAAGGCATACGATTTCACATGCAAGAACATGCACCCCAAGTTATCCCCACCAAGAATGGGATGTTGAAAAGGTACATTTTCCCAACTATGCCTTAGAAACATTTTCCTCGGCATATTTCCTCCAAAAATTGCATTTTCATATCACCGCAAGGGAAAATCACATTATTAAAAATTAAAATATTTATTTTTTACACACCGTAGCCCTTATTGAAAACAACAAAAATAAATTAGCAATATTTTTGGTGATGCAAGATTGCTAGTAGACCTAGATGCTCCTACATCAGACACCTAAGGTAGGAATTTTTTTGTGAATATGGATTCACAAAATGGAGTTGAGATGTAGTACTACTATTTTGGATTACAATCAATTCTCAACAAACTCAAACACTAAATTTGGCACCTTCAATTGATTGTTCTTTCTCCTCTTCCAACACTAAGCTAGAACAAGCAATCTCCTTTTATGAAAAATTTGCACTCCATTATTCTCTACTCTCATAGAATTGTATCCACCATGTACCATTCTCCTCTTAATACCATAGATTCTCCTCTCTACTCTTGTGGGATTCAAACCACCATAAACTAACCACCTCCACCAAGTTTCACCTGCAACATCCACTACAAATTTTATAGACTAAATATGTATTATCCAAAAAAAAAAAAAATATACATCCTTATACAAATTTGTAATTGCTACTCCATGAAAATTAAATTTTTTGATTTGCATAATCTCTTCTTCCTCAACATCCTCTTATAATTTCAACAAAGAAGGTTGAAACATAAAAAAAGAGGGTAAACCCAATCACCAAATGTGATTGACAAATGGTCACACCAAATTTTTGACTTGATGTTTCACATAGTTATGAGGAGTATAATGCATAAAAGGAAGGTTTTGAGATGCTGAAATGATCTTTACCTTTTTGGAAAAGTATTGTTTTGGGCCTCACTAAAGACTCATTCACCCAATGGCGAATGGGTCCCTGTTAGGGTTCTAGAAAATTAGTTTCGAGATCCTGTTCTTCAATGTCTACACTCCTAGATCTTAGGTGTTCTGCTCCCAAAAGTTAAAAATATTTTTTGTAGAGTACTTTCTATGATCTTGCAGGAAAGGCGATAACTTTTACAACTTTGTAACTTTGACAATTTTTCTCTTCACTTGATCTTCAACCTAAAACTTGTAATCACACATCAAAGGAGAAGAGAAATGTTGGTTTTTTAAGGAAAAGGGGTTTTCCTTGGTCCAACCCCATTTTGGTAATTAAACCTTATTATGAAATAATGAAACATGAAGCAATGATATCTTGGATGGAATCTTGGATGAAAAATAAAAAATATAGCATGGAGTGGCTTTAAGGAATGTAGATCTTGATCTTGAATTTGGATATTAAACAATGCTTGAATTGGATCTCCAAGACTACATCAACACATTAGCTCAACAACATGCATGTTGCATTATTCCTTTGACATGAAGATATAACCTTTGATTGCTACAATAACCTTCAATAACCTACCCTTGAACTCCTTTAAAATTTATTTTGAATGCTCTTGTGAATGCTTACTTCAATGCTCTTAAGATCACTTGAAGTTGCTAGGTGAAACTATGTGAAATAGCCTTATATTTACACTTAACTTAAGATTTAATCTCGAAATTCAAGTAACACAAGCTAACATCAGATTTAGGATTTGAAATTATTAAAATCCTACCAATAATATGTTCAAAAAGGGGTGTCCTAAGTTAAGGAAGACCCATTCGCCATAGGGAGAATTGGTCCTAACATACTTAACTAGGTCCAATTTCAGGGAATGTGAAATAACATGCCGAAATGGGGTCCTAGGACCTAGTGAGGACCCATTCACTAGGTGGAAAATGGGTCCTAGTTCACTATCCTAGGACACAAACCTTGCAAAATTAAGTGTTGTTAAACATTATCAATGAGTGTCGGGCTTTATCCCTTGAAAAATGCAATAAATAAGGCTTGGATTTGAATTTAAGGGGCCCATTAAGGAAAATTTAACCTCAATTAAATAATAAAGCCCTAGATTAGCGTTAAAGTGTAAAGATACACTTTACAAAAGCCTAAATAAAGTACCATTAAGTCCATTTTATTAAAAAGGGTCCTAGACTTAATGTGAATTAAAAACACATTACAACACTAAATCAAGGAAACATTAAGATAATTTATTATTAATTATTCCCAAATTAAGTAAGGAAAAGGGATACTTTTTTTGTTACTACAAAGGTAGAGAGTCATTACAACTA